>BQNB010047684.1:0-42970 GCA_026074375.1 Tanacetum coccineum | reverse complement strand
TGTAGACATGCTTTTGACCACCAAGTCTGATTTACAGAAGATCTATGAAGCCATGAAGATACTATAAAGTGGTCTAATCGATGGGAAAAATTTTGTAATATCTACACTCCACTTTACGCGTTCGGTTAGCATTATGTTTAATCCTTCATACCCGTTTATGTGCTTAATTATGTGTTTTCTCTATCTTGCAACTGGGTTTAGTCCTACATATTTAATGCGCTGCAACTTTGATGTTGTTTGGGCGTAGGCTAAGAGTCTGTGATAGAAACATATAACTCTTATTCATATAGCTAGAATACTAGGATCACCAATAGAAAGCCCTGTTTTGATCTATGGTTAAGTGGATAGGTAGACTAAGCTGGTGACTTAGGATTACACATAATGTCCTGTTTTCGTAGGTAGTTAAGTGGGCGTGGGCTACTAGTATATGAATTTCCATTAAGCAGTAAATTGGTAAAGCCTCCATGAGCTAGGATTCAATTTAACCACCAATATAGTTTCCTAGATAGATTATAATCAACGGTGTGAGCTTAATGCGGGTTTAGGTTAATTGTCACAGGATTAACTAGCAACAAACCTCAAGTCTAGGGAGAAGATCCACCTAACTTTGGAATGATATACCACCAATGAATTAATACAATCATTGCACGAATAAACAATCAAGGCATATTATTAGATTAAACTGACTAATACGTTTTCCTAAGATTTGACCTCTTCTCTATCTTTTGTTAATCACTTGTGCATTATTTGTCATTACCTAGATAGTTAGAACTAACCTAGTGCCAGTCTCTCAGGCTGAAAACCCCCCCTCTTTGCATTAGTTTAGGTTTAGATAGATTCAATTAGAATAATTAGGTTAGATTAGTACTAAACCTATGTAAATAAAATACCGATAGAATTAAGAGTTAACTTCCACTCTCAGTGATCGACACCCTACTTACCACGAAACTCCATCTGACCGGGTATACTGCCCGTTAGAGTGTTGTTTTTAGGTATAGTCGGCATAAAATAAATAGTAAAACTTGAAACATAAATAACACCCACACGACGACACATCAGGTTTTAGGCGTCGCTGCCGGGGAGTGCGATTGTTTAATTTCTTGTTTTTATTGGTATTTTTAGTATAAATTTAGTTTGGTTTTTCTACCGTCTGCTGTTATTTATTAAATACGGCATATCTATTTTCTATACAGCGTATTCTACATCAAACATCGATACAACGTATCCAGTCTACTGATTACGACGTATCGACTGTCTGATACAGCAACAGTTTAGTTAGCTTTCTAGTTTAGTTTTTTAGAATAGTTTTACTTTGAATTATGTCTTTTTTAGGTACCTTTTTCGGGTTCCCTCCTTACCCATTCAATTATCTTATAAGGAGGTTAACTATTGAGGAAACGTTGGCTAAATTTATTGATGAAGGTAAACGTGAACATGAGGAGATGAAGATATTTATTAACGAGTTTAGAACCACCAACGAGCTTTTATAAAAAGAACGAAGCAACTTATTGAGTGAGCTGGAAATCAAGGTAAACGAATTGTCAAAAGTTATGGGTAATGTTTTGGTTCCAAAAAATGAAGTCAGAGAATTGACAACTAGGGGAGGAAAGATGACCTCTAGCAAAGAAATTAATGAATCTGGAATCAACAAGAACGAACTTCCAAGATTTGAACAAGATGTGCAGGAAAAGCCGCATGATGACGGTGTGGAAAATAAATCTTTGAGTATTCCTGAAAAAACTACTCAACCATTGGTAAAACCACAACAATAATCTATTCCTTTCCTAAACCGGGTAAGAAAAGAAAAAGAAGAAGCACTGCAACAAATTTTTTTGGAGAATCTGAAAAAACTCGATATTAATATTTCGTTTATCGAAGCCCTACTACAAATACCAAAATATGCTAAATATCTGAAGAGTTTACTGACGAATAAATCCAGACTTGAAGAAGCTTGTACGAAGATAATGAACAAAAGGTGCTCAGCTGTCTTGCTCAACGAACTGCCATTAAAAGAAAAAGACACCAAGAGTTTCACTGTCCCTTGTCAAGTGTTGGAGAAACATAAGGAAGCAGAAGACTTGACCGCAGATCACTTATCTAGGTTTGAGAATCTGCATATGGAGGTGTTAACTGAGAGAGAAATTGCTGATAAATTATCCGACGAGCATTTAATGGTGCTAAAATCCTAGTTTAATAACGATGAACCATGGTATGCGGATTTTGTTAATTATATTGTTGGAAATGTTGTTCCCCCAAATTGGACCTTTAAAAAAAGAAAGAGGTTTTTTTTGCAAGTCAAGACTTACTTCTGGGAGGAACCTTAAGCATTTAAACTGTGCGCGGATAATATAATGAGGAGATGTGTGGCTGGAAGTGAAACCCTCGAAATTCTGGCACATTGTCATTCAGGACCTACTGGTGGACATCATAGTGCTTCAGTTACCGCAAAGAAGGTTTACGAGTCCGGATTTTATTGGCCTAGTATCTTTAAGGATGCTAATGAGTACGTAAGACGATGTGATGCATGTCAAAGATCAGGAAACATATCTTCAAGGAACAAAATGCCTCAAAATAACATTCAGGTATGCGAAGTCTTTGATGTTTGGGGATTAGATTTTATGGGACCATTTCCCCAATCTAGAGGTAATAAATACATATTAGTAGCTGTCGATTATGTGTCCAAATGGGTCGAAGCTCAAGCATTACCTACGAATGATGCGCGTGTTGTGGTTAAGTTTTTAAGAAGTTTATTTGCTAGGTTTGGAGTTCCTAAAGCTTTGATTAGTGATAGAGGGACACATTTTTGTAATTCCCAGCTTGAAAAAGCTTTACAAAGATATGGTGTGACTCATAAATTATCCACGACATATCACCCTCAATCTAATGGACAATCTAAAGTTACTAACAGGGCTATTAAGCGTATCCTAGAAAGATCAGTAGGGTACAATCCTAAAGGTTGGTCGGAAAAACTTAACGATGCATTGTGGGCATTTAGGACGACTTACAAAACACCGTCACAGTGCATACCTTTTAGATTAGTTTATGGGAAAGCATGCCATTTACCCGTAGAAATCAAGCATAAGGCACATTGGGCATTAAAACAATGTAATATGGATTTAACGCTTGCTAGCGAAAGTCGTCTTATGCAGCTTAATGAGTTAGCCGAATTAAGAGATGGTGCTTATGAGAATACTAGAATTTACAAAGAACGGACCAAGAAATGGCATGATTCTAGACTTCGTGGTGATAAAGATTTTAAGGTAGGAGATCAAGTGCTACTTTATAATTCTCGTCTAAAGATGTACCCTAGAAAACTTAAGTCGAAATGGAGCAGTCCAAACATTGTTAAAACAGTGTATCCGCACGGGGCTATAGAAATCACAGACAAGGACGGGCTTAGCTTCTAGGTCAATGGACAACGATTAAATAAATATTATGAAGGTAACATTGACAAAGAGGATGATAAAGTTATAAAATTCGAGAATGGTATAACATGAGGCTGAAGGGAGTCTAACTTAAAGACTCTCACAAAAACAAAAGTGCTTGCCGAGAGACAACCCGGAATTTATCTTTCTGTTATCGAGTTTGTCTTCCTAGACAGTCCATACGGCGTATCGAACCCCTATGGATACGGCGTATGGACCTGTCTGAACGTTATATGTCCTTTAAATTCCAGAATTTAGTTTCCAGTATTTAAAAATAAAAAAATTAAAAGTTTTTTATTATTTTTGCAGGTTTCCATACGGTGTATCCTTGGTTTTGGGATATGGCATATTGACTACCTGTACAGTATGTGTGTTTAATTTTTGCATTATAATCAGAGATAGAGTTGCAGGTTGTCTTCTAATCTTTTATGCAGGACCTTGCTGTAAGGAAATCAACAATATGATATACTCTGAAAATGACGCGTGTGTTGAACTCTAACGGGCATACTGAAGCCCTAGTCAATACACTTTTTGCTCAAGAACTCATCTTGGAGAATTATCACGAACAAAACATTAGGGAGTTTTCCGTTCTAATTCTATTTCCTTTATTATTTAATTGTTTTATCTATACAACGAGGACGTTGTATAATTTAAGTGGGGGGATAGAGAATTAGAATGTACTTGCCTTCTTTTTTACAAAATAGCATGCTACGAGTTTAAAAGTGCTTAAAATTAGGCCAATTTTTTTTAGCATGACTTTTGTAAAAATCACTAGTTACATTACCTAGCGCACTATAACCCTTGATATATATTGTGAGAATTAAGCCTATTCCGTTTCCAATTGTTTACCCAAAAATTTTACAAAATTATGAGTGTGTCGGTGATGTAGTGGACTTTAGAACTTGGCCTGGTATATCACTCGAGACCGCCATGATTAGTATTATGGATTTAGATGGAAGAACAAGTTCAACTGATAAATTTCTAGGATTAAACCAAATTGCCTACATGTCATAAAATTAACTAACTACACTGGTTAGTTAAATCCGTGTAACATTTGTTTTCTCTTATTTGTAGTGTAAATCCCTTTTAGAACAAACCTGTTGAGCCATTCTTTTCTTTTTCTACACCATATTATATGTTTCGTTACACCTTTGCACCTTAGCCTACCATGTAGTTTAAGCCTATTTTAATCAATGTTGCTAGTTGCTTTCATGTAAAGTTTTGTATAACCTGTGTCAAAGTGAAATTTTTCTATCTTTGTAATGGTCGGGAAATTACACAATGCAATAGGAAAAATATGTAGCTCGTAAGTTTCGCTACTTTCGCAATTATGAATCATGTCCGAAGAAGAAGTGTTTTAAGGAAAAGATTATCCAGACAAATAGTGAAGACGGTGGAATTAAACCGAGATTTATTATGTATTGCAAAAAAAAAAGAGAAGGAAGAAAAATAGTCGGTTTAAAAGAAGTTTATACCAAAGGAATCACTTGGAAGGATCGATTATTCGTTGATACAAAAATCAACGATGTAAAGTCTTGTTAAAAGTGGTCGATATCACCACTTACTATGTAAAAGTATGTAAAGAGCGGGATGTAAGTGTTGGAAACAAGAAAAGTATCGGTCACTTCCAAGTTGTAATAGTCTTAGCCCGTAGTTTGTTATATGATTAGTCTAGTAAGCTAGTCTGGCCCAAGGTAATGGAATAGCCCATTAACGGCCCATGGCAGGCCATTCTAGGACTATATTATACCTATCATGCCTAGGAAGAGGTGGTTGGTTGGTTTGTGTATTTCACTTTCATATATGCATTCATGTTTTCCTTTTCTTTCTCTTCAAGAAACAAAACCTTCCTTCCACTTACTCTCTCTAGTTCTTGATGTTTATCATAGAATTACTAGTATTCTTCAATTGGTATTAAGAGCCATGGAGTGGTGTGTTTAGTTTTTGTATTTGTCTTTTGATTTGTGTTCAAAACCTTTACAAAGAACAAAATCTTGATTTAAAATTTTTCGGCTTAAAAACCTTAAAGTTGTCATTTTTCTTGTTCCTAAAGGGTTAGTAACACTAGTTGTACAAGATTTTTTACAAAAAACCAATCATAAATGTGTCTTTTTGAGTTTTGAAAACTTATTTAGTGTCGTTCATAGTTTATAATCCGAAAACTAGTCGTTTTAGTTGAAACCGAATGAGTTGATTTTAGTTAGAACCGAACGAGTTGTTATTAGTTGGAACCAAACTAGTTCTGTGAGTTAGAACCGAACTAGTCAATCTGTGTTGGAACCGAACTAGTGAACCGAACCAATGGAACCGATCTAGTTTGTTTGTGTTGGAACCGAACTAGTTAATCGAACCAGTGGAACCGAACTAGTCTTTCTGTTTGACAACCGAACTAGATAACCGAACCAGTGGAACCGAACTAGTCTTTTTGTTTGACAATCGAACTAGTTAATCGAACCAAGTGGAATCGAACTAGTCTTTTTGTTTGACAACCGAACTAGATAACCGAACCAATGGAACCGAACTAGTCACTTCTTTGACAACCGAACTATTTAATCATTTTGGGAACTAAACTAGTCAACCTCCTTTGAAAACCGAACTAGTCAAAACCTATCAACTCAAATTTCTTAATTATACGGTTATTTCTTTGACTTGTAAAATCCCGTGAAACATTAACTTGTTTTCTCGGTTTTTGACTGCCGTTGATGATCCCATTGATGCCATCAATCACATGATGTCGTTTTTGATTGCCGTTGTCACCTCCCGTTATCCCACTACCAATAATTAGCTGAGAAACTCGTCTAACCCTAGGCAACAAGGTACCATCAATAATGAAAGAGTGACACTACAACCAATTCAGGGGAGACAAACTTCTTTTGCTGCGGGTACCTCAAGGACTTACACTCTAGGAGCAAGTGGAAGCAATTCTGGAAAACAGAGGACGGTTATTTGCTACAACTGCAAAGGGGAAGGTCACATGTCCAGACAGTGCACCAAACCAAAGAGAAAAAGGGATGATTCGTGGTTTAAGGAGAAAGTGTTGCTGGTACAAGCTCAAGCACATGGTCAAATTCTAAATGAGGAGGAACTAGCTTTTTTGGCAGATCCAGATATTCCTGAAGGTCAAAGCACACAGACTGTCATTACTCACAATGCTGCTTATCAAGCTGATGATTTGGATGCATATGACTCTGATTGTGACGAACTCAACTCTGCCAAAGTTGCTCTCATGGCGAATTTATCTCATTATGGTTCAGATGCTCTTGCTGAGGTACACAATCATGATAATATGAATAATAATGTGGATGTTTTCCTTATATTAGTATTTGACCTCTTCTCTATAGTTTTTAATCTTCTTGTGTGTGTTAATTGCTTTACTTGTCATCAAAACCTTAGCTTAGATACCCAAACTTATGCCAGTATCTCAGGCTGATCACCCCCCCATCATTAGTTTAGGACTTGCATAAATTAGATAACTAAAATACTGATAAATTAGATATTAACGCTTTGCTCTTAGTGATCGACACCCTACTTACCATGAAACTACCACCGACCGGGTACATTGCTCGTTAAAGTATTGTTTTTAGGTTAAGTCGGCAAAATATATTAGTAAAAACTTGATACCTAAAATAACACCTAAACAATGACACATCAGCATTGCTAGCTTAAACTTTATGACAAAATACTCTACTAATAATTATTTCCTTTTCTTTTCTTGACATAAACATAAGCAGGATGCAGTCGTATGTTTGACTCATTTTATTTTTCTTTTTTAATTTTTCGAATTTTTTTTATTTTTTTAATTATTTTTTGTTCTGCCATCGGTGTAAAATAAATAATTTACATAATCATGATTTATATGGACATTATACATATGAGTTTTTAATACTCAATAATAAACTAATGATGGACCCGAATTATAAGACGATCCCCCCCCCCCCCCCCCCCCCCCCCCCCCCCCCCCCCCCCCCCCCCCCCCCCCCCCCCCCCCCAGCAAACATGGAGAATATTAAGCACGTATGGGGGTAATAAATTTGAGTTCTTCCCTATTTCTCCTTAAATTAAAAACTACCATGATTCCTAATCGTTCAAAAACTGTATACACTAACAATGACTCGATTTAGCAACCATGTAATCAAGCAAACATTTAACTAGGGTTAAACAATTGTGATAACAATAATGTACTAAAAATGAGTACATACAACGGGGCTAAGGCGATTTGGGTGTAACATTTAAGTGGGGTGTAAATAATGCTCTTCATTAATAATCCGGAAAATTACGAGAACCGCGAAAAGGATAGGCTTAGAAGGGTGTGTTATAGGTATCTTGCACTAAAAATGAGTGCTTAGCAAGGGTGTGGGTGTAGTTATATGACCAAGGAGATCATCATAACTATAACAAACGCAGGACAAAAACATGGGTTATGCAAATTCCTCTTATCACTTACACTCTGTTCTCAAGTTTTTTTAGAAGTAAAAAAGAAAGGTGAAGAAAAAGAAGTAGAGAAAAGTGAGGTGAGGGAAATGTTCTTAAGTTTGAGGGGAAATAAAAGAAAGTAAAATAAAAGAGAAATGAAACAAAGTCAACATAGTTACTATGTGTTGGAGAGTGGAGACATTGATAAAGTTTGAGAAAAAAATAATACAAGGACGAGTTATAATGGTACTTTTCATTTCCCTTTATTTTTTACCCAGTTTCATCCTAATTTTGGGATGAAAGTTTTGAAAGCAAAAGACTCCCAATTCCACTCTTTTGCTATTACTTTTTTCACTTAATAAAAACTTGAGAACATGAGTATTTTATATTTTTTTATCACTTTCATTTGCTTTCCACATGTTTACTCAACTTGAGAGCAGAGTGCTAGCAAATCCTAATCACATAAATGCGATCTCACTAGCAGTCTCGGGATGCATCGCTAAAGAAAAATCTAGAATCTAATATACTACCGGTACACTCTCATAAGCATTAAAGATGAATTATTTTATTCCTAAAGATCTAAGAGCGAACCTCATATTTTGGGGTAAAATTTTTGAGTGGTAGGATTTTTGTGCTAGTCATATAACTCATATCCATGAGACGCTTTTAATACTCTACAGTTTCACCGATATATGCCATAAAAAATTTAATTTGGGTCAAAATTACCGTCCTAAACTATGTTTTGGTATATTACACATCTTTTTAAAGACAAAGCAAATGCAAATGAAAGAAGTTTCTAAGGCTTTTATTCCCTCCTACACTTAAGTTGAACATTGTCCTCAATGTTCTAAAAGTACCCGCAAAATGAATAAATGAAGTTAAATAAAAAGCGAGAGAAACTAATACTTCCCTGGTTTGCTCAATATCGGATAAGAAACAAGATGATCCATCTAAATCTTCATCCAATAATCGTCCGTGTGAAAATCCAAAGAACTTTTGGACTCTCCTTATCTAATATAACCTGAAAATCAAAGACAAAAATAAGTATACCCAGCGTAAAATCGACGGTAAATAATAAACAATCCATTGTAATCATAAACTAAAATCCTAAGAAAGCAATAAAGTTAGAATGTTAGTACTAATGCAAATATTTGGAAAATTAAAAAATTTATGGAAATTAAAAAAATAACTTTTCAAAATATTCGAATATAAGGACAGATTGACTCCCACTGCTACAGTCAGGACGCCCGTCAGAAATAGATCCTGATGATGTCAAGAATGTCTGACAGGTTTTGCGTTTTCGGTTTCTGCAAAAATAACCTATTACTTATTTCTTGGAAAAATTACTACATAAACCATGAAAATGGTTAGTACAAACACATGACTCAAACAAACAAATAAACAGAACATAAAATGTGAATTAACTTAAAATTATCTATTTTACATGTTTGAAATGGTTCTTAGAAACCAGATATTTTCTCATTTTTTTTTTTTTTTATTTTATTTTTTTTTTTTCCCTTACCTTCATTTATGCAAAACACAATTGAATTGCATTAAAAACAGGTTAAAAACAAAATTCGAAGCATGATCACATATAATTCAAACATATGAGGCAAATAATAAAAATTAAAACACACGACACTCCTAAAACAAAAGTAAAATGAAAATAAGGCAAGTAAATAGATATGCATGGGTTGCCTCCTAAAAAGCGCTTCACGAGCCTGACTCTACCCTTATTTAATACTTCAAAGGGAGGGTTTCCCTACACTTAAGGTCAAGTGCGGGTGATAGTAACGATACACACCATTGTGGTGAAGAAGAGCCATATGTGGGAAAAGTAGCAGTTGAAATACATGCTCTAAATGGTGTAAATCTTTAATCCTAACCTTCTCTACTTCTTTTGGCTTATCGGGTAAATTAAGTCTTCTTCCTAGAAAAGAAACTTCTTTAGATTTTGATTTCCAATAATCATTTATCATATCTAAATTGGGAAACAATTATCACTGCTAGGGATCCACTTTGTCCTAAATACTCCTGGTTTAAATCCAAAATGTTTCTTAGCGTCATCTATACATGGGTGATAATAGCAATACACATCCTTAGGGTGGAAAAATGCCATGTGAGGTGAAGGCGGTATATGAATGATCAAATCGTCTACTTCCTTCATCCTAAAACTATTCGGACTATGTGGTTTGATGGGTGGTTTGGGGCCTCTTTCGTCTCCTAGAATTTACATTAAGTGATGGATCCAATTAGAGTAAGAGTTATGGTTGAGGTTCGATTTATTAAAACTAGGGAATTCCCTATAACTAAGAGGAATATCATGATTACAAGTATCCAATCCTACAACCTCTAGTTGTGTTAGGTCAAAAGGTTCTACTTCCATCGGGATTCCTATAGTATCTTTTACTTCTTTCGGGTAAGTCACGGGCAGTGTGTATTCCTCAAATAATGGTAGGATTTGTGTAGTACTTTGTGGGCTTGTATTTCCTACCTTATTATCCATCATACATAGACTACCTATAGGCACATCACATGCATTGGTAGAACCTAACCATGACATGCAACTACGTATCTTAACTCTAACCATCTCATATTCTAAATCCTCCTTATTAGTTTTCTTAAGAAGTGAATTAGGCAATTCAATCATGTCATCCAACTTATGGGTCATTGATAATATGTCAAAGATCTAAATCTTTTGCTTTCACATAAGTTTCAAATCTATTTTTCCAATATATGATACAATCGCATTCGAAAAGTGGTGGTCTTTGCATAGATTGCCCTTCTAGATATTTATCAGAATCCATAGATCGATTTCAAGCTTTAAAAATTAAAAACTTAGATAGTTACTTAATGTGAAATCAATAGATATACACGTATGTATATGATAGCGATGTAATAAGTAAGTAAGTAAATGTTGAATATAAATAAGTAAAGATAGGAAAGATCAAACCAAAGACATTATGATATATAGTGGTTCGGCTATGAAGCTCCTCTTCGTCCTACTCCACTCCCCGAGTACCCAACTAGAGTTTTCTTCACTATGTCAACAAGCTCCCTTTAGACGGAGAAAACCTACACGTCGCTTACACTTTTTCTAGTACTAAGCTAAATACTGAGTTCTACTTCGAGATAGAACCAAATCTAAACACCTATGTATTTAAAGGCCTAAATTACTAATCCTATTTAACACAATGATAACACAAGACAAATATATAAAGGTGGATAAATAACACAAGTGAACTAAAATAATAACACTTGAAGCTTGAAGTCTTTTTTTGTTCTTTACTAAAGAGTGGAATAATTGGATCACTTGTAATAGATTATATAACAAGTATAATGATCAAAGAATGTATGAGAGAAAACAATTATGCAATAGAAAAGTTGGAAAATGGTGAAGCAAATGAAAACATTTGGTTACTATTTATAGCAATTTTGAAATTCAAAATTTGGCCCAAGCTGACAGCTATACGGATCAACAGATCCGCCTTAGCCTGGATTCGTATCTGGTTATGGTAGATCTGTGTCTAGCTAGCTAGCTGTTATTTTGTATTTTAGTGATTAACCCCAAATCTTTACAAAATATTCTTATGTACTTAAAAATCAGATTTATTAGATTCTTCTAGAAGAAAATATTTCTTAACATGAAAATAGAAAGCTTATCTAAATTTGGAAAGATTGTTTCCATTTATGATTAATCGTCTTATTGTATTTCTTTATATCATCTCGTCTAATACAAACAATTTTAAATTAATATAACTAGTTTATAATTAATCATGTGTTTACTTAAAATCATTTGATTAGTAATGGTTTATGTAAATGATTAATTTTGAATGCAAGAAAAAATATTTTTCTTTGATCATTAACTACGCTTTATAATGCCATATTCATACCTTAAGTGATTTGTCGTCGGCAAGTAAACTACGACTCAATAAATTTGTTGACGTAAACTTTTACGTAGTATGACATTATATTTGTTATTATCAAAACTCGAAGATCATTAAATATAAATATCGTTTTTACATGAATATTTGTATTAACACTATGTTTCGTGCAATCACAAACAAACACTAATTAATTTAGCCTAGCATGTTAATAGAAAGCGAAGAATAACACATTATTAAAAAACACATAGACATATTAAATGATTAACTGAATAAAGAGACTTCACTTCAATTAAAGATGTGAGTATGTGAGTACAAGAGGGTTAAAAACCCTTAAAATCATCCAAAGTGACTCCAATAAAAGTTCTCCCAAGTTTCCACACGAATATATGAGAACAAAGGGGTTGTATATGTAGTTTTTGGGCTTTAACGACGTCGCTAGGGTTTTGTGACGCCGTCAGCCCGTAGAATCTTCTAAGGGTTTCTTTTTTTGGCTAACTTTGACGTTGTCGCTACGCTTTGTTACGCCATCGCTTGATCACTCTGACGGCGTCAAGTTGTTTTTGTGGCGCCGTCTCCACCACCTGAGAAGTCACACTTTTCGTCTAAAAATCCATTTTCTAGGCACTTTTGGTGAAGGCGTCAGGAAGGAAGTCGCCAGCTTGAAAAGTTGTGTTTTTATCCAGTTTCTTCACGAATCGAGCCCAAGTCACGTACTTTTCTTCCAAGTACATCCCAGATGATAAATAACACAAAGAAACGATTAAGTATAATATTTGGGCATATTTGCGTGATTTTGGGGGTTAAATGACCTTGAAAATATGTATAAAATGACTCCTCC
This sequence comes from Tanacetum coccineum, assembly GCA_026074375.1. Lineage (NCBI taxonomy): Eukaryota > Viridiplantae > Streptophyta > Magnoliopsida > Asterales > Asteraceae > Tanacetum > Tanacetum coccineum. The sequence continues at coordinate 30,407 of BQNB010047684.1, read as the reverse complement.
TCAAATACCCCTACTGATAAGTGTAAAATACACATATCCGTTAAACACCAAAAATGACCCTAAATGACTCAAAACAGACTTAAAATGGCAAAAATATACTTGTTTTTGTGTTTTGTGTGTGCAGGTACGGATATATCAAAAATCACAAGAAAACCGTTAAAAACGGGCAAACACGGATACAGCAAGAGCCGGAAGCCAAAGTCAAAAAGTCACCTTAGTCATCTTCAGTCAATTCTGGTCAAAAGTTCAAAGTCAACACTAGAAGACAAAGACCCCAAAGTTATAATACAAGTCCCTCAAGATTTGTAAAATTCCACAAATGGTCCCTAAGGCCTAATGGGCCCTTAATTTCCCTACCCGGATCATAAGCCCAAAACAAAAGCCCAAAATCATAAGCCCAATAACCTTTTATAAACTCTAGGGACCATTCCTGCCAAAGATAAAAGTTATTTTACACTTGGTCTTTTATTAAACAAAGACAAGGACCCAAATTGCCACACACCCAAAGACAACCGTTTTACCTGCAGTGTATAAAAGGCGCGAAAATCAGTTACATGTTCATTCATAATCCCGAGTTACCCTCAGTTAAACCAAAGGGTTTTTGACATTGAGGGTCAAGGATGGTAATTCAGTGGTCTACTCAATGATGGCAAGGAAAATCAGTCAATTCAAGAACTTCATGGCTCACTTAGCAAGGCAGTCACGTGGAAGCAAGATAGCTCAAGGGATATTGAGATTTTTTTCATGAGCATTTCACTCTTGCAAAAGAGCAATAAATGAGTCTCAACACGGATTGCCACGCTGGCAATCCGTTGTTTCTGTGAGCTCTAATTTGATCTATCGGAGATAAGTGTGTTTTGTTTTTTCGGAATTCAATTGATTAAAGGATGATCAAGGGTTGATGTTAAGAGGAGCGTCTAACTGCTTTTGGCTGCTAGAAGGTTCATTGAGAGACTATAAATAGAGCTTCATACTCCACACACACACATCTAGTCTAGCTTTTCATTTTTTTTAGCTTAATTTACATTTTAGCTTATGTAAATTTCCTTTTAAATATAATTTTCTTTTAAGTAGTTTTGTAACTTTCAGATTTAAAGCTTTGTAATCCATTTTGAAGTTCAATGAAATCCTTGTTTCTAGTTTTAATAAGTTGTTTTTAAGTCATAAGCTCACAATTTTCATGTCATTGTTCTAATAAGCTCTTCATAGTTTCTCAAGTCTAAACAGCTTGCTATTGAGCTTATTAAACACGTTTAATCATACTTATAGCTTTAAAAAAATTAGTTAAACTTAATCACATTTACTCTTTGGACTATTAAGCTTTGGAAGGGGATCCAAAAATGGAAGGGATCCCAAGGACTTATACTAGCTTATCCATATGGATAAGCTAGAGCTAGTAGAAAAGCTCTAAAGCTATTAGATTTTGTTAAGCTGAAGCCAATTGTAAGTCTTCTTTAATATTCCTTTGTCATTTAAGTTTTAGCTTAAATAATTGCTTATTAGTGTAAAACTGCTTATTTGCTTAATCTGCCTGCTAATTAGTGCTTATTTGTTCTTATTCTAGCTATTTAAGTGAGTATGCTTTCCTGTTTTTAGATTTTATAGTTTAAAACTTATGCTAGCTTAATCTGTCTTAAAAAACATAAAAATCCAAAAAAGAATTAGTATAGATCTTAGTTTGTTAATTCTAGTGTTATTGGCTTTTGATTTATGTTTAATAAGTTAGTTATAAGCTAGTTTTTATCTGGTAATGAGTACTTGTTAAGTGGATTTACAATTCAAGCTTAATCACAATCTGTCTCTAAACTTAATGGGTGTTTGGTCTAATTGAAATTTTGACATCAAAAGTCAAAGAAAGCTCTTAATTTTGCTTGATTCAGTTTCATGTTCACTTATAATCATTTGGAAAAGCATTTTTAAGCTTCTTAGACTTAAGACTTAAGATGCATTGGGTTCAAATACACTTAAGTAGAGTGTGTAATGCAGGTGAAACCATCTTGGTCACCTGCATTTTAATTTTGTGAACCTGTCATTTGCATCAGCAGTACTAACAAACAGTTAGTATTGCTGATCTTTAAGCCTTATTTTAAAGATAGTAATTGTAGGTTCTAGGGGCTTATTCTCAAGTTGCTTATAGTTTTCACATAGCTTAATATAGATTAGAACCAGTTTTTTCATTTTCTAGCTTATCTCTTAAGTAAAATTTGCTTTTCAAAATCATACAAAAAAATCCAAAAAGACTAAAAACAGCAGTAACTAGTTTAGCCTTTTAACTTTGAATTTTGCTATAGTCCTGTTTGTTATTACTTGAATCATAGTTATAAGTAGCTAAGATTATTCTTATAAGATTAGCTTCTGTCTTGATTATGAACTTTGTGCTTAACTTGATTTTAAGTTTTTTGAGTTTATTCATGAGTTAGATGTTTTAATCCTCAATTTCAGTTAGCTTTTAGTGTTTCTTAGTTAAGAAGCTTATTAAAAATAGCTTGTAGACATCATAAGCTATCCAGAACTTCTTTTGGTTTTCAAAATGAGCTTATATTAAAGCTTGTGCAAGCTTATAAGTCCAAACAAGCAAAAGTGAGCTCAAACTCTCACTCATGTGGAAGCTATATCTCTTAAGCTGTTACAGTGCTTATTCGACATTTCATACAATAGTGTAGTTTTAAGTTGCCTAGAATAAGGTTTTTAATAAGTGTAGATATTTAGTTTTTGCAAAAAGTGAAAATAAAAAAAATAGCAAAAAGGGTGTGACCAGACCTTGAACCCACGACCTCTTGCTCAAGTGACCTAAGTGTTAACCAGTGTGCTTCATTAGCTCATCTGGTTAACACTCCTTTTATTTAATACTTGTAGTCTTTTTGGGCTTAAGCCCATTTACTTAAGCCGTAGCTTATTTGAGCTTTTTAGGGGCTTATTTGTTAAGCTATTTGTTCCTTCTTATTTTTCCTTTAAACTTTGTTGCATTTAGGATTTTCCCTAAATTTTTTCACATTTTTCCATTTAGTAGATTATTTTTAATCATTTTTCTAAGGTTTTAATTTTCAGATAATCATAAAAAATAGAAAAAGTTTTAGAAAAATACAAAAAAATAGTTTTTAGCATTAGATTAAATACTTTTAGGTTTACATTCAGAAAAATCATTTTCACCACTTTTTAAGGCATGGTTTCAATTTCACAAGTTGTTGGGGAAACGACCCGGGAAAGCATACTTCCCAGTTTAATACGTATTATATTATTATTATATATATTTGTATAAGAATTTTCCTAGAGGGCTACTTTGGGAAATATTCTCTATACTTTTGTGTATTAATATAATATAGTGTGTTAAAATTTATCAATCAATTTTTGGCGCCGCTGCCGGGGACTTGTGTTTAAGATTCCTTCGTTTACATTTGTTGATTTTGATTTGAAGATCCTTTCGTTTACGAAAGTTATATTTTTGTTATAAAAATCAAAAAACCCACAAAAATTAAAAAATATAAAAAGTAAAAAAAATATTTTTCTTTTCTTTTTAGTATAGTTATCATATAAATAAATAAAAAAATCAAAAATATAAAAATTGTCCTTTAAAAAAATAATAAAATACACAAAGTTGGTAAAAGAACACCCACAAATAATACCTTCAATTGAGGTATTATCATAAATAAGTTCCGGTGAACTTGAAAAGTTCCCGAATCGAACCAAAGATTAAAAAACTTGCCATTTGTGTAATTTACGAGGTATGGCTCATCTTAAGAAGAAATTTTTAAGAGTTACCGTGAAGTAATTCGATTATTTGGTTTAAGTTGTCTTTCGTGTATCCGTTTAAAATAGATTGATAAAAAAAATTTAGTGTAATTTTTGTTTTCTTTTCTTTTCTCTATTTTTAGTGCATGTGCACTCGTTCTCAAGCTCGTAACCGTAATCGTCGACAACAACAAATAACATCGGTTATTGTTGAGGAACCCGAGTTTCCAATGGCCGACAATCGTACCATGGCTCAAAATGCTTCAAGCTCCCATCGAGGGATACGAAGATGCAATTGTTGCTCCACTAATAAATGCAAATAATTTTGAACTCAAACAAACTTTGATTAATCTTGTTCAAAGTAATCAATTTACGGGTAGGCAAGACCCTCATAATCATCTCTGATTTTTCAACAAGGTTACTTCTACGTTTAGACATCCGGACGTTCCGAATACGTCAATTAAGCTTTTGCTTTTTGCTTTTTCTCTCGAGGGTGAAGCCCGGATTTGGCTTGATAAAGAACCCCCTAGATCGATTCTAACGTGGTATGATCTTGTCTCAAAATTCATAAACCAATTCTTTCCACCTTCGAAAACAACTTACCTTTGAAATGAAATCATTAATTTCTTGCAAAAACCAAATGAAACTTTCAACGAAGCATGGGAACGTTTTAAAGGACTTCTTCGCCAATGTCCTCATCATGGTTTCTCGGAATTACATCAACTTGATACGTTCTACAACTCTTTGAATACAAATGATCAAGATGCTTTAGATTCCGCCGCGGGTGGAAATTTTCTAGATAAGATGCCTCGTGATGGGTTAGCCATTATTGAGAGTAAATCCAAGGTGCATTATTCAAGAAGTCGTGCAATTGAACCAAGAGTTAGTACGAATGCTCCTCTTTCTACTTCTACACCTTCTAATTCTTTTGAATTTCAACAAATTAAACAATAACAAACAAAAACGTTTAAGAAAAACCTAGAAATTATGAAATTAAACTAGAAAACGAGAGCACGAATCACGAACAAAGGGGGAAAAACCTAAAACCTTTAAAATTGACCCTACGAAGAAATTTTCACTTCTAAACTACTCTACGGGACAAATAACGAACAATGAAAAAGACTAGACCGAAAACGGAGTTCGTTTGACCCAAAAACGAGTCAAGACAAAATCCCGCACCCGGACCGCTCTTTAAAAAATGAAAAGTTGTAAAAATGAACCTCGAAAAATTTTTAATTTTTCCTCAAACTATATGGACAAATAAAATTTTCTAAAAAAGAAAAAAATATTTTTTTTGATAATCTTTTGTATTTTTTATGAATTTATTTAACTTTTAACGAAATTAAATATAAAAAATATTAAATGACTTACGAAAAATTCTGAAAACAATTTTACTAAAATACTTTACACTAGTTCTACCTCGAAAATTAAGAAACAATAAAATTGCTTAATGACTAAGCCGTTAAATAGCTTATACTGCTTATAAGCTATAGGCCGAAAACTACTATAAGTATTCAAGCCCTTGAGTCTTTAACGAAAAAGACCCAAGGGCGCAGCGGTATGTGTGTGTAAAGAGAGGGATCGTATCGAGGGGTACCGGGTTCGAGTCTTGCTCACCCGGACCCCTTGTCTTTCCCTCTTTTTTTTCTTCTTTTTTTTTTGAAAAACTTTGTGAAGCAAAGTTGTTAAGCTCGTAGGGCTTAACAACTTTGTCAACTACAACTTTTGCTGAAAAGCTGTCAATAAGCTTAAAAATAAGCTTAAAGTCGACAGAATGCTTAAAAGGGCTTAGAAGTAAAAAGATACTAAGTCATTTGGCTTGTGGTGGACAAATAAGCTAAGTTTGGACAAAATAAGCAACAGGGGGTCTCACTTACCCTAATACAGCTCTAAAAGCTAAAAAGCTAAGACTATTAATGGGACAAAAGGGCTAATGCAGAATCTAACAACAAGCTTAAGGCTAAAAGGCTTACATCTACTAACTCCAATAAGCTAAGAAAATGGAAGATAAGCACTCAAAACTAACTACTCTACTAAATTAAGCTGCTAGGAGTCAATTGAGCTTATTAAATAAGCTCAATAAGACAGAAAAGAGAAATAAGCAATCCTACACTTAACTAAGCTAAAAACAGTCAAAAGGGTACTTGGAGCTTAAAATTAAGCTAACAAATAAGCTCTTTAAGGTCTGAAACTTAGAGGGCTTATGCAATAGCTTATAAGCTCTCAAGATAAGCCAAGAGATTGGGTTTTAGAACACTTAAAAGCTAAGAAAAAGAAGCTTGAAATCTCCCCTTTGCACCAGGGGAGATTTAAGCTTAACTCAAGTGGCTTATTTGACAGCTTTTTAAAGTGTAATAAGCATGAACTTAAAAAGAAAGTAGAAAACAGCTAAAGTATTCTAGCTATACAAACTTGTGCCAAATTTGACATTCTAAATCATAAAAACTTGCTGAATGTATTGGGTGAAAAAAGGCTCTTGGATTTTAAAACTGCCACTAAAAAACTTTTGTGTTTTTGAACTTAAACAAGTCAAAAGACCAATAGGTGATTGTCAAGCTTGTATTTGACACACAAAACACACACTTTTGTGAACCTTAACTCAAGTCCTAAGTGCTTATCCAATATAAGCACTTGTGTGGCCCTTTTTTTTAAAAAGTCCAGTTTGAAAATGGGTTTTAAAAAGTGTTGAAAAACAATTTTGAACCTTAAAAACTTTTTGAAACAGCTTAATATGAGCTTAAATCTTAGCTAAAACTAACTAAATGACCCCAACCAAACCAGGACTGTTGTGACCCGTTTTTTCATTGTTGACCAAAACCCTTAAAAAAATTATGTCTAAATAATTTGAGTTAAAAACTTAAAAAAAAATGTTTAAAACCTAAAAGCAGCTAAAATTATTTTAAATCTACTCACACTAGAATCACCTACTTAAGTATTTTAAATAACTAAAACTTAAGGCTTATTTAGTAGACAAAGCTGTTTTCTCTAGCCTACTAACACTAAATGACAGAATTAGGAATGAAAACTCACAAAAACTAAATGATAATGAAATCACAACATGCAAAAGGGCATAAATCAAGACCATGGATTAAGCCATACATGAGAAACATGAAAACAATAAGCAAATCTAATTAAGCAAAATTTTATACTAAATTGAAAGTAGAGTCGCAACCTTACTTTGTAGTCTCAGAAGCTATAGGTCACTCTTTCTGAGTGAGTGACCTCATATCAAGACCTATATGGCTCCTAGCCTCTATACCTTGAGCTTTTAAGCTCAATAAGCTTTTATTAGCTTATTACTCCATAAGCTTCCAAATTTGAATGAACTTGAATGCAAATGGAAGATATTGAACACTAATGAACAAAAACAGTTTATAAAAGCTTTTAACAAGTTTTGTATAACTTTTGAGCTTAAGAGAATGTAATAAGCTAAAAATAGCTTATTACAAGCTTATTGCTAAAAAATGGCTTATTACTTGAAATTTAAAAGAAAACACGATTGATTGCTTTATTAAATGAATAAGGAAGAGTACAAGTGTAGTAACAAAACATTAAACTGAAATTGAAAGGATTTTAAAACTTAATTGCATGAACAGTACACGAATTTAGAAAATTACAAAGAAAATTTAAAAACTCTAAAAACTGCTGTCTAACTCTTCATCTTTCTTCCTCTTTTATAAGCTGCCAAGCTTCTTTGCATTGTGTTTCTTGTGTTTGTTTGGTGAGAGAAAAAAAAACCAATCTTGACCCTTAATCCTGTCTTGGAGCCCGAGTCGTAGGTATGGATTGCACATGGCATTAGGGGTTTAGGAGGGGGGTGAAGTTTAATCATTGGGGGTAGTTATGGTTGCAGGTTAAAAGGAATGAGAGGGGGGGGGAAGGGGGGGGGGGGGGGGGGGGGGGGGGGACCATGGAGTTCGTTGGGTGTTGAAATGGGCGGGAAAAAAAAGTTTTAAAGGTTAGGGGTGACAGGGATGGGTTGGGGTTTTGGCAGCTAGGTTCTTCAAGTGTTATGTTTCATTGCCACCGTACGCTCCTTGTGGTTAATTAACTTTGGGGACTTGGCAAAACAAGTCCCCAAGAGTTATTTACACTCTTTGCAACCATAGTCCTTGGTGGTTAAAACTTACGGGGCTTTTGGCAGCTTAGGCCCTTGTAGTTATAAACTTTCGATATTGGCAGTTGGCTCCCTTCTCTTTTTTTCTCTTGATTTCTTGTATAAATGTAAGTTTAGGGATTTACTGGTTCAGTCCCAAACTTATATTCTTTGAGTTTGGCCTCGGGGTTGACTTGGCTTTGACAGTTGACTTTTGCTTGATTGACTTTTCGGCTTCGATTTGGCTTTGTCTTTCACAGGTTTTTCCATTCTGAGTCGGTTTTGTCGTTTTTGCTTTGTTTTCGTCCTTTTTTAGTTATCCGTTGTGCACAACACAATTAGCAAAACAAGCATATATTTGGCATTTTAAGTCCGTTTTTGGTTATTTTAGCTAGTTTTTAAAGGTAAAAGGTATGTGTATTTAAGCACATACCAAAATCCCCCATACTAAGGTATTGCCGTGTCCTCACGCAATGTTATGAAGTATACTTTACGATAAACTAAGAATCTCCAATCACCCCTCGATAATAACCTCGAAAAGTAGCTAAGAGTTTGTTAAGAGGAACTAAAGAATCAAAGCTTTGATCAAGTCCCGTTTTTTCCATTTTTTATTTGTAAACTAACTATCCTAAATTTTTGGATTTTCCTTTTTCTTTCTTGAACTACTGTTTGACTTCCTTTATTTTATTAACATTGTGATCTTAGAATGAGAAACGCCCATAAAATAATCTACGGATGTCCTGACGGATAAATTCATCGTCCCGCCCCAAGTTTTACACTGTTCCAACAGCAAATTTAAAAAGATCATATGTCAATAAAGTCTAAATTCTAAGCCATCATATTATGACTTGTGAACTTTTAACTCAACTTGAATATATGATTAAATGTGTGTATCATTTCAACTAACATAGTATCAAACTTATTTCATATTCGTAATTCAAGATTGAATCATGACTCAATAGCACAACTTATTAGGACCTTGTAACTTGATTTTTAAGAACGACGAATTTTACACTGTAGAACTTTTGGCAACATCTTCAATCATTATTATAATAAGTTCTTAAAGACTAGGAATGCGTTGCATTAGTTTGAACACCTACCTAGGCCTCCTCTTGGTAGGATTCACAACCAACGATCGATGTTTCTTAGTTGAAAACCCCCCCGTTGTTAGCGTAGTGGAAATCACATCGACACCTTCAGATTGCCATCATACATCGTTGGAATGTATCCGGAGCATTGCATAGCCCAAAAGGCATGCGACGGTAGGCGAAAGTTCTGTATGGGCAAGTAAAGGTTGTCTTTTCTTGATCTTTTGGGTCAATTGGGATCTGAAAATAACCCAAAAAGCCCTAGGAAACAATAGTATTGGTTTCCCGCGAGTCTTTCGAGCATTTGATCCATGAAGGGCAATGGGAAATGATCTTTCCGGGTGGCTTCATTAAGTTTTCTGTAATCAATAGATACTCGCCATCCCGTGACCAATCGAGTAGGAATCAGTTCATTCTCATCATTTGTAATGACGGTCATACCTCCTTTCTTAGGTAACACATTTTTTTGTTATTGTTGTGGGTATATTTTGTGGTACCGGGCTCACACAAGGGCTGTCAGAGAGGGGTAAATCAATCCAGCGTCAAGGAGTTTTCAACCTCTTCTGATAACGTCATGGATTTTTGGTTTACCCTATCTCTAACTTTGCACAGAAGGTTCGTATCCTCATCCATTAGATTTTGATGAGTACAAAAATCTGGGCTAACACCCTTATATCGTAGAGTTTCCAAGCGATGGCTCGCTTGTGCGGACTTAAGAACCTTTAGAGAGCGCCTTTTCTCATTTTTTTATTACTTTTAAGTCTTTAGCAATTATGACAGGCAACTTGTTGTCACCTTCTAAAAATGCGTATTCAAGATGGGGTGGCAGTTCCTTGAGTTTTCACCTCGGGAGTTCATTAACGAAGATTCACGGTTTTTAGCTCACAGAGTTGAGTCTTTCCTACTCCAGCATATATTGTTCTTGATTTGGGGAGGGGGGGTGGTGGTATCACTGTTCAAAATTGCTTCTAGAAGCAGGATGTCCCTCTCAGGATCCTGATAAGTTGGATCAACTTCAGATGAAGTTGATCACTCTAGAGCAAGAAACGAATCTGCTTCACAAATAAAAGAAAATCACTGTCCCGAAAGGAGTGAGATTTGGAGAAGCATAGAAACAATATGGGGGGGGGGGGGGGGCCGGGGGGGTGGGGGGGGGCTCAAAATATGGAGTGGGATTTAGCCACTCGCGATCACGTTTGAAAATCCTAGGACCTCTTTGAGTAATACTCATCACAAGCCATATCAAAGACGGTCGATTTGTTTTACCGTCATAGGTGTAATCAGCTGTGTATCATTGAAGTTTGTCCAATTGAATGTGATGGCTTTCCTTGCCAACCGAAGGTAATCTCACCTTCAAAACATCTAACAAAAGCAGACTGTTTCAATAAACATCTAGCCCGAGAATTAAAGGTACTCGGGTCATGGTTCAAAATCAACAACTACGAAGTCAGCTGGAAATTGAAATTTTCCCACATTTACAAAGACATCTTCAGCGATACCGATCGGTTTAGTGATCGAACGGTCAGCTAGTTCTAATTGTCATGCAAGTCCGGGTCAATTCAAGAAGAGATAGATTGTTCCATACCGAATAAGGCCATGAGATAAATGCTCCGCACCAAGATCGGCCATGCGTTGATGTAGTAATCCCCTAAATTCACATTTGAATCAGAAAACGGCAGGGTCTCCAAGTTTTCTTTGTAACTTGTTGAGGATGCCGCGAACAGTTCCTCATTCAAAGGAGTTCTTGCCAATTGCTCATTTTTCTTTGTTTTCCAATTAAGGTTTTAAGTTGAAGCAAATTTAGGCAGGAGCATCAAGGCATCGTAAAGCTAATCTCGAAACTCAAATCTCTAAAGATTTCATATAATTTCTCGATTGGTCGTTAGCTTTTCCTTAGCGGCCTTTCATCCATTCTCCTCTTGATGGAAATGGAATTGATGCTTTAGAAATTGGAGTAACAACGGGAGCAACATTGGGCTTAGGATTTGGATTACAGACTGAATTTGAAACAACAGGAGTTTGGAACGACTTCGGTGCTTCCGTTATTAGAAGGAGGCATAGTTCCATTTGTCACCTCTCGCCATGATTAACTTCTTTCGTCCTTGATGGTAAACACCTACTTCGGTAGTGATGATCTTTAAATCTTCCCTTTGGGTTGGTAACAGTGTTACCAGAAGAGTTCCGAACCGAAAGTAGAAGCTGTATTAGCATTAACAAATTTTGAAAGCATGTCAAGTCAAATTTGCATTTGTGGATTGCAGGTTTTTGACCTATGGTTTTGCATGTTTCTCACACTGCATCATTGCTGTGACATATCTTCAAAATCTGTTTTTGACACACCGTGTTGTCTGAGGAGCAGGTCCTTGATGAGCTACTCAGGTTATGGGCTTACTGGTTGATTGACGGGAGGTCGATAAATCTGACCCTTGGTTAAATTGAGTTTCCTCTGTTTGATTGAAGTTATTTCCTCGATTGAAATTGTTTTTGACTATTTGCATGAGGATTCTGAATGGGAGGAAAACCACAGATTCGAATTTGATTTGAACCATCGAGGTCGATAACCAGAATTAGCTTGGTTGAAATTGGCCGCAGCGGCCTGGGACACATACTCTTGAGATATTGTCATGTACATGTATGCGTTAGTGGCTGTACAGTTTTGTAAGAATGACCTCCATCCCCCCACAAGATTACACAACTTGTTTCAACCGCTTTTACGGGGGTCGAGTTGGGTTTGTTCATTCTGTCGAGAAAATGCCCGAACCATGTCTTTGAGTTCAGCAACACATATAGATTGCTGGGGTGGAAGAGCTTGTACTCATTTTAGCGTACAACTGCTTTGTTTATGATTGACGTACTTTAGACTTGCTCCGATGACAATTTTAAACATTCACGAGGCATTTGTCAAAAAGTTACCACCGGCAAGCGGAGTTCAATGAATTCTGATCAATTGAGTTTTAGAGGCATTATAGAAGTAATCGAGTGAACAATTCAGAAACCCATGATGAGGGCATCCCCATAAAAGACATTGAAACGTATCCCAACTCATAAAACGTCCTCATAAAATTTTTGTTGAAATCTCGTTTTCATTTCTGAGATTTGTCGTTTTAGAGGAGGAAGAATTTGTTAATAAATTTCTAAACAGATCACCCATGTTCAATCGAACCGGGGGGTTCTTTTTCCAGCCATATCCGGGCTGCCCCTTCGAGAGAAAACGGGAAAAGCATAAGTTTAACCGACGTATTTGGTACGTTCGGAATCTTCATCGTAGAAGTGATCTTGTTGAAATAACGGATGTGAGCATGTGGGTCTTCTTTATCGTGTCCAAAAAATTGCTTGTTTTGAACAAGATTAAGTAGACCATGCTTGATCTCAAAGTTGTTTCGCCGGTAATTTTCGGGAACAACGATCGCAACTAGTACCCCTCGTGGGTCTTCGAGCAGTTGCGCCATAGTACGATACTCAGCATCGTAAATTATGGAGGATTATCAGGTTTCTCAAGATGGATGATTCAACAAAGATTATCGACTTGTGGTTGTCGACGTCTACGTGCTTGAGAACGAGTGCGCATGCACAAAATAGAAATATAAAAAGAAAATTTACACTAATTTTTTTTGGTTTTTCAATGATTTATTCACAATGTATTTTACCGGACAATGAGATAAACGCACAGGTGAGCGGAGGAGTAGGAATAGCGCGAAGCTTATTTCTCCTTTCGGGTCGTAGTTCCTAGGAACAACCCTCCTTATACCCACTTTATAGTTTGTTTAACTTCCAAGTGAGCTGTACGTCTAATAAAAAAAAAAACAAAAAAAAAATCGTAAGAGACACAAATGGCAAGTTTTTAAATCTTTTGTTCGAGTTGGGAACCAACAAGTTCACCGGAAGTTATTATGATAATACCTCAGTTGAGAATATTATATTTTGGTATTTTACCAATTTGTGAATTTTATTTCTTTTTTATGGACAATGTTTTTATATTTTTGGTTTTTTCTTTGGTTTTTATCTGATAATTATACTAATAAAAGAAAATGAAAAATATTTTTGTATTTTTTATGTTTTTTATAAAAGAAAATATTCACAGATTCAAACACAATTTGTCAAACGTAACGATAATCGTTTTCACAGCCTCCCCGGCAACGGCGCCAAAAATTGATTGGTGAATTTTATACTAAATATATAATATATTATAAAATATAAAATATATATAAGTCTAAAAATCAACAAGATCAATAAAACCGAGAAGTAGTATAGAATGTTCCCGGGTCGTTTATCCCCAACGAGGCTGGACTGGAGAATCGATACAGTCGAAGATTTGAGTTTGAAGGAGAGAATTGAATTGAGAGTGTGGAAAGTTAAATTAAACAATAACAAACAAAAACGTTTAAGAAAAACCTAAAAATTATGAAATTAAACTGGAAAACGAGAGCACGAATCCCGAACAAAGGGGGAAAAACCTAAAATCTTCAAAATTAACTCTACGAAGAAATTTTTGCTTCTAAACTACTCTAGGGGACAAATAACGAAGAATGAAAAAGACTAGACCGAAAACGGAGTTCGTTTGACCCAAAAACGAGTCAAGACAAAATCCCGCACCCGGACCGTTCTTTAAAAAATGAAAAGTTGTAAAAATGATCCTACGAAAACTTTTAAATTTTTCCTACAAACTATATGACAAAATAAAATTTTCTAAAAAAGAAAAATATTTTTTTGATAATTTTTGTATTTTTTATGAATTTTTAAAACTTTTAACTAAATTAAATTATAAAAAATACTAAATGACTTCGAAAAATTCTGAAAATTATTTACTAAAAATATCTTTAAACTATAAAAAATCCAACGAAAAATAAAAAAAGCATAATTTGGCTTAAAAACAGCTCGGAATAAGCTGTGACAGCTTATAAGCTTATAAACCCAAAACACCTTAAATACCAAGCCCCTTGAGTCTTTAACGAAAAAGACCCAAGGGCGCAGCGGTATGAGTGTGGTGTGAAAAGGGGATCGTATCGAGGGTACCGGGTAACGATCTTTGCTCACCCGGTTCCCTTGTCTTTCCCTCTTTTTTTTTTTGGAAAAACTTTGTGAAGCAAAGTTGTTAAGCTCGTGGGGCTTAACAACTTTGTCAACTACAGCTTTTACTGAAAAGCTATAAATAAGCTTAAAAATAAGCTTTTAAACGACAGAATGCTAAAAATTGAGCTTAAGGCTAAAAAAAACTAAGACATTTGGGCTTTGTGGACTAATAAGCTAAGCTAGGACTAAAAATCTAAAAGGGCTGTCTAAACTTAAACTAGATAAGCTCTAAAAAGCTAAATGCTAAAACTCAAATAAGCAGAAGAGCATATGTTTGACAGAAAGCTAAATTAAGCTAAAAAAGTAAAAGTCTAATAATTACTAAGTGTCAAATTAACAAACAAAAGGAATTAACGAAATAACTAACAATTCTATTAAAATAAGCTATAGAGCACAAATGACGTATGACATAGAGCTAGAAAGCCAAAAGAGAAAAATAAGCAATCCTTGCACTAACACTAAGCAAAACAGTGATGGGGCAACTTTGGGATTAAAAATAAGCTATCTAATAAGCTTCTTAAGGTCTGAAATGAAAGGGGCTTATCAGGGTCATATAGGCCTCTCAAAATAAGCCAGAAATTGGGCTTAAGCACTCCTTAAAGCTTAAGGAAAAAGGAGCTTAAAAATCTCCCCTTTGCACCAGGGGAGAATAAAAGCAAATAACTAGGTGCTTATTTACAGCTTTTTAAAAAGCGTTCAATAAGCTCAAAATTGGAAAAATAGCTTAAACAATTTGAGTGCCCTAGCCATTGAACTTGTGGCACAAATTTTTGACATTCTAAAACTTAGTTTAACTTGCTGAATTTGTTGAATGAAAAAGGGCTTTTGGTTTTAAAACTGCTACTTAACACTTGGGTGGTTTTTGACTCAACAAAGTCAAAAGACCAAGGGTTTGTGACAGTTTGTTTAAGACACACAAAACTCACACTTTTTGAACCTCAACTTAAAATCCCAAGTGCTTAACTAAATAAGCACTTGTGGTGTTTTTAAAAATCTCACAGTTTCAAAAGTGATTTATAAAAACTTTGAAAAACAATTTTCAACCTTAAAAACTTTTAAAACAGCTTTGAACAAGCTTATCACTTAAGCTAAAACTATTTCAATGACCTCAACCCATACACAAAACTTTTTGACCCGTTTTCCATGTTAACCCAAACACCCCCTTAATTTTTGAAAGTGGTTTAAAAACTTATATAAACTAAATTTTACTGAAATTTTAAATAGACTAATATTACTTAAGCTATTTAAGACATAAAAAAGATAAAAAGAAAAACAAATAAGCACTTAAAAAGTGAGAATAAGCTAGGGACAGAAATAGCACTACTTGACAGTTTTAACTAAAATTGCATACAAATGAAATTAAAAACATTAAAAGCATACTTAGACATAAATTATCACTAATAAGCACAACAACAGTAATAAGCTAAGGAAATAAGCTAAATAACTTATTGCTACATAATAAGCCAACGTTAAAAAGAAAAAGTACCTTGATCCATCTCAAAGGAATTTTTGAGCCTAATAAGCTCTAAATCCTTCCCCAAGCTTAAAAATAAGCTTAAACTAAACCAATACCCAATAAGCCTTCCACATCAGCTTATTCATCCAAGCTTTTTAATCCAACAGTTCCTTTGCTCTTTAAGTTTTGTAAAAAAATGTGAACAGGTTATAACAATTTATATTGAGAGTTTAAAAGATTTAAAAAGGCAATTGTGACTTAAGAACACAAGTAAAGCAAACTTAACTCAATTTTCATTAAAATGAAGTACAAGTACAAAAGCTTTTTTAAACTGAAAAAACACTTAAAACTACTTGAACTATTTTAAAAACTACATAAACACTACATAAAACTACTTCTGCCACAATGGCTTTACAAAGCTTTAAATAGGAAAATTCGACTAGGTCTTGTTCTTTGTCTTCTTGCCTTTGTGTTTCTTTGTAGACACATAAAGTGCATTGTGTTTGTTGTGAGAGTGCTAAGGAAAGCACAAACAATCCTGGCCTTCAATTCTTCAAAAATCAATCATCACAGCCGTTGGATGAGTTATTGAGAAGTGTGGGATTGCCAAATGGGATTAGGGGTTTATTGGAGGGGAGGTGAAGGTTTTATCTGGGGTTTAATGGGGGTTACGGGATAAAAAGGGGGAGGTTAACCCGTGAGCTTTAATGGGGTTTTGAGCTAGGCGGGAAAAGTGGGTTATAAAAAGGTAAGGGGTGACATGAAGGTATTGAGGTTATGGGCAACATTAAGTCCCCTCAAAGGTGTTAAGTATCATTGCATCCATGGTCCTTGTGGTTAAATAACTTTGGGGACTTGGCAAATTAAGTCCCCAAGAGTTATATGTCTAGTTGCACCCCTCGTCCTTATGGTTATAAGTTAGTGCTTTTGGCAGTTTCACCCCTTATAGTATATCTTTGCATATTGGCAGTTTGCACCCTTCTTTTCTTTTTCTTCTTTTTTCTCTTATAAATATAAGTTTAGGGATTTACAATTTTAGTCCCTAAACTTATATTTCTTGACTTTTGGCTTCGGGGTTGACTTGGGTTGACTTTTTCAGGCTTGGGCTTGGACTTTGACTTTGTCTTTTCCCACTTTTCCATTCCGAGTCCGGTTTTGTCGTTTTGGCTTCGTTTTTCGTCCTTTTCTTAGTTATCCGTTCCTGCACAATACAATTAGCAAAACAAGCGTATTTTTTGCATTTAAAGTCCGTATTTGGTTATTTTAGCTCTTTTAAAGGTAGCAAGGTATGTGTAATTAAGCACATACCACTTCCATTGGCAAATAACCTTTCTTAGAGTTATGCATATTGAATTTCTTTAATATTTTGTCAATGTAAGCACTTTGACTAAGTCCAATTAACCGCTTAGATCTATCTCTATATATTTTAATTCCCATGAAATGGGTATGCACTTCTCCTAAATCCTTCATAGAAAAACACTTTCCAAGATAAAATCCTTAACTTCCTAAAGTCTTGGAATGTTGATTCCCAGGATTAATTTGTCATCAACATATATGATCAAGATACGACATTACACCCACATAGCTTTGGCATATACACATGGCTCACACGATATTGAGTAAATCCCAAACTTCTCGATTTCCTCATCAAATCGCTTTATTCCTATGATTAGCCTTGCTTTCAAACCATAAATAATCTTTGAAGTATTTGCATACACGGATTGATAACTTGGATTAACATACCCTTCAGGTTGCTCCATATAGATGTCTTCATCTAAGCGACCATTCAAGAAGGCAGTTTTAACATCCATTTGCCAAATCTCATAATCAAAGTAACGATGCTATAGCATGAAATCGCTAATAGCTCTACGTGTCTGCTACCGGAGAAAATGTCCCTCCTACGTAGTCAATCCTAAAGGTTGATATGCCTTTATCTACCAGACGAACTTTATAGGTGTGTACTGACCAAACCTGTCAGTCCCTTCCTTGAATCACTTACTCCTTACTATTTAGCATTGGGAGGAGGGTCTAAACTTCCGTCCAGATTTCATTAACTTACATGGAGTTTTATTTCCTTATCCTTGCACCTTGCCATATTACCTTAATCTGGGTCAAGCATGCAGCTTTATAATATAGCAGGTCTCCAAGATCCCCTATCTATATCATCTTTCAACCTCCATGTTTAGACATAGATGGTTGGTGCACGTAGTCCTTTCAACCTACGGACAGGAATTAAATTCGGTTGAGGACCCGAGACTTCAGGTTCTACTGGAATTTCGCTATGTTTTTTTCAAAGGTAATGTACCCATTGATCAACTTCCAGATCAAATCTCTCCCACTGAATCTTGAGATATGAGATCTCTATTTAGAAAATCTCCATACCTAGCAACAATTACTTGTTTTTAGGTGGAAAAAAAAAGTAGTAACCCATAGCTTTTTCCTTAGGGTATCCTACAAAGATCACTTAACCAGATCTCTGTTCTGGAGTTTATCAGCTGAGTCACGTTTCAACCATACGCCTCGCAAACTCCCAGACCTTTAAATAAGTACAAATTAAGGCGCCTTGCCGATGCCCATATTTCATATGGTGTCTTATCAACCTTTCATATTGTGGGAACCATTTTAGAATACGAACCGCATATTTTAAGGCATAATCCCAAAGGATAATGGTAGAGTTGTAAGATTAAACATAGATCGCACCATATCTAATAGTGTGCGATTTCTCCTTTCAGATACACCTTTTCCTTTGGGTAATGGAAGAATTAAATGCAGTACTATTCCAATCTTACCTAGATATTCTTTAACTCTTGGTTTAAAAAAAATATTCTCACCACCCTCTATCGGATCGAAGACTTTTAATCTTCTTTCCTAGTTGCAATTCTACTTCCTGATTTAAATACCTTAAATGTTGTTCAAAACCCATGTTTATGTTTAAGCAAGTAAAACATAACCATAAACTAAATCATCAGTAAAGGTTCAAAAGTAGCTACACCTTTCCTTGAAACATGCTCTAAGTGGTCCACACACAATCTGTATTATTATACCAAGTAGATCTGTAGCTCTGCTCATGTATTAATTAAAAGGTTTCTTTGTCATCTTCCCAGAAATACAAGATTCGCATTTATCATATGATCCATCATTGATACTTTCCAAAAGTCCTTCACGTTGAAGCTTTTGCATGCCGAGTCTTGCCAATATGGGCAAGTCTACCACTGCCAAAAGATAAGACAAGAAATTCAAGTCTAACTTTCTCTTCTTATTTATGCTAAAAATAGAATTATACTTAAAACTTGGGAAAGCATTATATTCATGTCAATTTCAAACACACCATTCACAGATATAGCACTAAAATAGAAAATACCATTTGAAGAAACAGAAATTCCATTACTAGTAACAGTGTGAACGAATCCAAGATCCAACAAACGAGAAAAGGAAACAACACCTCTAATTATAGAAGGTGCATAATGACAATTGTTTAATGACAGTACTAAACCAGATGGTAAAACTAAATTAAACACTCCTATGGCTTCAACAGCTGCTTGTGCTCCATTTCCCACATGCAGGTATTGCTCTCCATAGGATAGCTTCCTTTCCACTCTAAATCCCTGCAGCGTATTACAAATGTGAATACCGCATCCAGTATCATATACCCAGGAATTTAATTTGTGAGTTAGATTAAATAATTCAATCATAAATAAGTTACCTGAAGTTGCAGCACCATGCTCAGCCTTCTTGTTCTTATTTGTGCGCAACTCTTCGAGGTAAAGAGGGCAGTTCCTCTTCTAGTGACCAACTACGTTGCAGTAGTGACAACAAGATCCTTCTTTGTGATTTATCCTTCTTTTGAGGAGGGTTTTGCTGTAGTTTTTGGTTGATAGCAACAACTTGCATATTCTATCAGCTTTGCTTTGCTTTTACCCTTTTGTTCGCTTTGCGGTTGGCTTAATCACCTACCCTTTTTGAATAGCAAGTACCTGAGGTGTAGGGGCCTTGTCTTTTAAACCCTTTTCATAGTCAATGAGCAATGCGTGTAGATCACTCACTGTCTTCCCCACGCAATGCATATTGAAGTTTCTAACAAAATCACCAAAATCCTTGTTAAGGGACCTGTTAATTAAGTTAATCGCCATATCATTGTCATAGGGTTTTACCAGATCTTGTAGTTGGTCCATGTAACCTTTCAATCCAACACAAAAGCACTTACGGCTTTTCCAGGGGCATGTTTGCAGCTGTGCAGGGTATCCACCAAACATAGAATCACTACAGCTATAGGCCATATCAAACACTCATCTGAGTATCATCAAGCATGGCTTGCGTAAAATAAAGTTCAAGACTTGCTTGAAGAGCAGGTGACATTCCTACCAGCATTTAAACAAGCCACATCAAATGGTACTTGTTTCAGCTTTCCATGCAGCTTTAACATTCATCAGCAGCATCCTTAGGGTTCCTCAGGACAAGGCTTAAACAAATAGTCATAGGTACCCGCCACTCTCAAGACAATTCTTAGTGAACGGTACCACATCATTACAATTGTCGCCAGTCCAGTTTTTCCTCGCTCAAGAAAGTCCTTGAATGACAGAACTTAAAGAGTGTAGTTATTATCGGGTTGAGCCATTTCTACAGAAAAAGTACATTAATAGTATTTATCGATAATGACATTTTTCAAGAAGAAATAAAAATCCCTAGGTAATATTCATATAACCATAGAATTTTCTTGAAAACTAGAACCCATAATGACAAAACCCATCCACATCGTTGATCTGCTAGTAAATGAATATATTCGACATGGTAACTTGGTCGAACATTAATATGACAAACCATTTTCAATTTTCTATGAGCTTTATGGGATTTACATTGCCTAAAAACTTGTTGCATTGGTTAAACATGATTCATCCCATCTAATGCATTGAGTTTTCTAGTAAATAACTCAATTAAGTCGTCTAATCTAAAAAACATCAAACTTGTCCATGTGAGGTCTTACTCAATCATGAAGGTTTTCTGTCCATTACAATCTAGTCCAAGTTCTCACATGACATAAATTGCAACTTCAAGTGTTTTTCAATTAGATGGCATTCGACTTAAGTTTTAAGGGTACTAATATTTGATGTGTGGAATCAAAATTATGTATGGAGAAGCATGCATACAACTCCATAGCATATGTTTAAAAAAAACTTTTTATTAACTTTTAGGGCAAGATTAAATAAACAAAATTTTGGTTGAGGCATTGGATTAACCAATTAAAGAAGTACCCACAATTATCGTCCACAACGTACTTTTTCATAAGTCTTTCGACTTAGTGTTTCGGATGTGGAATTGAGGCAAATCAACCTTAAAGTAATTTTTGCATTTAATAGTCCGTAGGTAACTCCAATTTTTACGCACAAGCAAGCCGAGAATTCGGTCAGCGCTGAAGCATAACCACCTTTCTTTAAGTCGGTCGGACCAGCGACGTCTTAAACTTCCCACATCAGTTTGTCAATTGGATGAGCCTTTCTAACTATTTTAGTACCAAAATTACCATCAAACTAAACTATTGTAAATTTAAATCTTCAAAACAATTCATAATTTTTATATAGATTTAGTCCCATAATTATTTTCTATTCAAAAATTATCATTTTTGTTTACAACAATTCGCATCAATTATATAAACCAAAAACAAGTAATTTTTAATAAAAAAATGACTAAAGCGGTAAACACATAATAACAAATTATATGCGTTAATTAAAAAACATGTAGCCACATGCATTCTTTTTATACGATAAACCCTAATAATAAAATCTAGGTTTTATTATGCATAAATAATCATGCTTTATTACTTATTTCAAAAAAATGACCCAAATGCTCGAGTTAACGATTGCGTAAGCCATAAATTAAAATATACCAATAGCATAAACTAATTATTAATTAATATTGAGTTTTTCCCAATTCAAGATTTGTCGTACAAAAATTAATGGCCACATAACAATACACGGTAACAATTACAACAAAATTTCCATATGATCCATGAAAAACAAGCAAGTTTTGTCATGGATCCACAAAATCACTTAACAATTAAATTAATGGACTGGTCAAGGATCGAACCATAAACATTAAAAAAAAAAAAAAAAAAGACAAAACAATTAAATCATGCAATAAAACCTTTTAAAATCTAACATGTAAACTAGGGTTTCAAAAAAAATTTCATTAACAAGAAATCGACCAACTTGGTTGATTTAGGGTAAAAAAAACCCTAATTTTTATAAACCCTAAACACATGTAATTAACAACAATACAATATTTGTTATAGATTTTAGGTTTCGGTAATTATTAACATGTTAAAACGGCTCGTGATGCCACTGTTGATTTTCAGCATGCATAACAATTATAATCTAAATAAAACATCAAAGCACGTAATAGCGGAAGTGATAACAAATCATATAATTAACATCTATAAATTAACCGGGCCGGTTACATACCTTAGGATCTCGCGAGCACAAGAATCGTTCTTGTTTCTTTGTCTTGATCAAACCTAATTTTTAGAGTTTATGTGGATCATTGCATTAAACCCTTATCCAAGTATTTTTAATCGTTCCGAAGATTTTAATCTATAGTGAGATTAAACCACGTTCTTGTACACACGTTTTAGAAACAAGTTAACCAAAAGACTAGTTGTAAAACAAGAAAACATTTTTAGAGTTTAAAGACCGATCGAACAAGAATCCCTTAGGGATGATTTTGGCCGATCGATCAACAAGGGAGAACAAAGAAAATTTAGGGATCTTTTGTGTGTACAAAACTTATATCTTATGATCCCTTAATTCCTTTGTTTATATAGGCTAACCAAACTTAGAGCCCAAGTCAAGTTCTATTAGGAAAAAGGAAACAAAATCTTTTCTTTTTCCCCTCTTGCCTATACTCGGCCCAATACCACCCTCATGGGGTGTTCCGGAACCTTCTTGACTTCTATTTACAAAGTTAGTCCTTCCCTTTATTCGTTAGTCATTTACCGTTAAATACATAACGACCGTTAAACGTTTTCGTGTATTTAATAAATATATTACATTTAATATAATTATTAATTCGTTAACTCTTTACGTATTGTGTGCAATCCCGTGGTCTCGAGTTCGATCCTAACACACGACTATTAATTTATCGTCCATAAACTAACATACATGTAATTTCCTCAAGCAACAAAAAATGTTTTCTTGCTCAACAAGGTGAAGAAAAATACCATTTGGAGCAAGTGATGTGATATGAGTCAAAGTTAACCAGAAAAGTCAAGTCAACACATTCACCACTTTTAGTATAAATAAGAATCATTCAACAAACATAAAAAACACCACATAATTCTAAATCAACAACTAACAATATGATCATCATCATCATACTCTAATTTTCAGTCATTAATCATTCTCTTATAAACCGACATTCATGTTGGGTTTGTGCTCATGTCATACGAATATTTATACGGTTAGAAATACGTGAGCCTACGGGGTCACACACATTATACATTTAGGTATCATTCTATTAATGTTAATAATAATATAATTGTATATTTATTATTCATATTAATATATGATTTGATGAATGAACACTAACGGTCGTTAATTAGTTAATTAATTGTAAAATTAATGTGTAATTTAATGTAATTAACCATAAATAATTAGAAAAGTCAAAATGTCAACCCAGAGGGTGTTTGACTTGTGGTCGATCGGATCTAGACCCAAGAGGGGGTTAGATTAGGCTTTAAGCTATCTTTTCCTACAAGGAATGTATTTTAGGTAAACCCTAAACTCATCCCTATATAAGGAGGATCCTAGAGCTTATAATTCTCATCCATTGTCTCTCCTCTCTTGTGTTCGATCGCATACTAAAAAACCCCAAGGGTTTTCTGGTTCGATTTTATAAGTGTTATCATATTCGTTGGTCAAGAACTAGCATTCGGGTGATACTGCTAGACGTGTAGTGTATGAACTTCGTGGAGGTTACTTCCTTTAGTAACTAGAAGTAGTTTTCGGTAAAGCACGTTTATTACACACGTGCGTGTACTTCAAGATCCGCGTTCGTCACTAGCTTATTCAAAACAAAAGTGTTTCTTTATTTATGTTTATGTGTTAATTATATATGCTATACGAATAGATCTGCTGCGTAGCTTGTAGAATATTAATTGTAATATTATTTGTTATTAGATAACAATTTCCAGCAGTGGCAACCACTGAGCCAAATCATATAGTATATTAATTACATAAAAAAACGTAAGTAGATGTAAAATCTGCTGCCTATATATGTGTAATTGTTGCCTTTATGTGAAAATTTATTTTAGGAAATTATTTATATAAATAATCTTGCTAAAATTAGTCACATAATTATGGTAATAATATATAGGATATAAATTACATGATCTTCTAAAATGTTTAAAAATTATTTTATTTATGTTTTAAATTTGCTGTAAATATTTGTTTCTTATTTATCTTGTTTGTAAATTGTCAACCATGGATTACATGCATGTAACACATGGTTTAGTAAGCTTAAATATTTATATGCATGAGAATGTGTTATGTGAATTATTTAATTGCAATATTCGGGAAGACCCTTTGTTGAATTAACTGCATAACCGATTCTAGTTTAGTATGATTAATTTTGTTTAATATGTTTTGCAAGTTTTATATTTATCGTTACTAGGGTTTGATTATTTCCCGTGAGAAATTAACCTTATCCGTAGTAAGATCACTTATACTTAGAAGTATTGTAAAAATGGCAACCCTAATTTTATAAATGGCATGAAAATTTATAAATTTGAGGGATTTATAGAAAGATTTTAAAACGAACAAAAACGGAAAGGTTTTAAAATTAACTAGTGTCATAAGGTTGTATGCATGCTTCTTTATACATAAATTTTGGTAACACTGTTTTATCAATTTATACCCTTAAAAGTTAAGTTAGTTGTCATCCAAGTATGAAACCACTTGAGTTTGTTCTTTTACTCTAAGACAGTCTTAGGTGAATTTGCAAAACAATGTAATATAACAATCGTATGGTCAGACCTAAGACTGTAAAATTACAGATTTTGTATTGGACGACTTATATTGAGTATGGTTGGTCAGACCTTCGACCCGAGGCACAAGATGGGGTGAAACATGCTACTAGACACTATAATTCTGGATTATATTGCCCGGTGCCCCATAATGGCTAAGAGTTTATTTTTTTTTGTGCACAATATTGACAATATCTCTAACCAGATACCTTTTGAGTTATTACATTCAAGTAATCAACTGCATTAATGGTATAATCGTCAAGTGGATCTAGACTTATTACTAAAATAATTGTTTAATTTTTGTTTAATAAACATGGGTAGTTAATTTTATAAGAGATAATTATCGAAAATACTAATATTTTCTGAACTTTCCCATTGTTGTAAATGGGTTGTTGGCTGCCCAAGAACATAAACAATATGACTAATCAGGTCAATCTACTTAGCGGAGAAACTTACTAGTTTCAAATTTCACAACGGTAACGCAATCTTATGATTGTTCTTAGTATGAGAAAATAATGAAGTTTGTTGAACCTATCCATTGGACCTGCACTGATACTGAAACTGCTGATCCTCGAGACCCCCACCCCCAACTATTGACAAGTACTATGAGTCTGTCAATCTTGAGCAAGAAGTTGCATGTCTTATGGTATCAAGTATGTCTCCAGACCTAAAGAGGACTTGGAGAAATACAATGCATATGACATGAGATAGAACTGAAACTATGTCGAAGAGCAGCTAAACAAGAACTGATTGAAATAGTAAAAGCATTCCACGCTACAAACAGGAGTCACTCCGTTAGTAAGCTCATATTCTTGATATGAAAAGCTAACTTGGACACTTTGGAACGCCTAGGCTATGCAATGCCCAATGAACTTGGTGTGAGTCTTATTTTTGCATTCCCTCACAAGAACTATGATCAGTTCATTCAGAACTATAACATGCATAGCATGGGAAAGACGCTAGCTGAGTTACATGCAGTTGGGAATACAAGAATTGATGATTACAAAATCCACAAGCAGAAATGAAGAAAGAAGAAACAATGAGGACCTAATATGTAATAGTTAGTTAGCTTTATTAGTAAGCTAGGGTTTCTTGTAACCTCCCTCTATTATATAAAGAGGGTAGGCATCTAGGTTACAGGCATCCATTCATAGATAGTCTCTCCAATGAGAGTCTAAACGCATAGAAAGCGTGTGTAGTAGTTAGTAGTTAGTTTCTTTATTAATGTTTTTAATAAAGAAAAACCTATAAGTACCATATGTGTTCTTTATATTCCGCGCTGCGTGTTACAATCATTGTTATCATACCCTAGATAGTCCTAATAACGATCTATGGAGTATTATAGATTCCACAATTGGTATCAAGAGCCTCCGTGCCTCCTTGAACTAGGGTAAAATAAGGTTTTCAGTAATAATTTTATTTTGTTTTATCAAAAGGCCAATATTGCCAATTAGGGTTCTTAGAGAAACCCAATTCGATTAAAGATGGCACAGTCAGCAGACGAAAGTGCAGCAGGGTTTTCTTCCCAAACCCTAACCACGAAGCATATGGAATTGGTTTACAGCAGTACACCAGCAGATTCAGCAATAACCCTTTTACATCTTTGGTGGGTTTTTTTTTTTTTTTGTAATGTCTTTGAACGATTATAGAGGTTTGGATGTTCCTACTGCTAAGCTTTTCTTAATTCCTACTGGTAAGCTTATGGTTCCTGCTGGTAGTTCATGGTTCCTGCTGGTAGTTCCTGCTGGTAGGCTTTGTGGTTCCTACTGGTCTGCTTACGGTTTCTGCTGCTAGTGTTGATCGATATCGGACAACACATATTATAGGTCCATAGACGCCCTTGGATCTTGGATACTACTGATGCTTATGGCTTGGTTTCTCTCATTGATTTGGTTTGGTGTTTACAAGTTGTTTATTACATAACATAATAATGTCGTGTTTTGGTCCGGGACCAAACCACATTATTATTTCAACTGGCTAGGGAGGAGTTTTGATCAGGGATCAGCGATGAATCCTAGCTGAGGTACAAATTTTCATTTGTATCTGGTAATAAATACTCGTTTTGATCTGGGATCAGACAGTCTTATTATTGTTGAGATTCGATGAGACTTCGATGGACGGTTATGGGGAGGTAGGTCTGGGACCAACGATGAACCATAACTAGGTGTAATCCACATGTCTTGTTCGCACTAAATCAGATAAGGATATTGTGAAGACGTTTGATGCATTAGCTTTTTAATCGATTATGTACAATTCCCCCTTTTGATGAGATGCAACAAAGGATTGAGGTCGCCGGCTGAGGCAACAGTTACATAAGAGAGGAGGATGTTATTGCACTTGGATGTTTCATTGATACCTACTATTTCAAGCCATAATTCCAAGTCGAGATTCACCAGATGGGTTAGTATACTTTTAAGGGGAAGCTTATTGTTCATATACTTATCATCTACATGCAACACTTGAGGGGAAGCGTTTACGAGTGGCACAAGACCCCTATTAGATGATTACAAAAAGGAGAAGAAGATTCATGATGTGCAACTTATTATTGTGATGACATGTTTTAGCATTGTTTCTTCATGCAGATTGTTTTGTAATATCAATAGGGAAATTGTTGGGAATTACAGATTTGAATGATTACAAAATCCACAAGCAGAATGAAGAAAGAAGAAACAATGATGACCTAATATGTAATAAGTTAGTTAACTTATTAGTAAGCTAGGTTGCTTGTGAACCATCCCTCTATTATATAACGAGGGTAGCTCTAGGTTACAGGCATCCATTGATAGATAGCCTCTCCAATGAGAGTCTAAACGCATAGCAAAGCGTGTGTAGTAGTAGTAGTAGTTTCTTTATTATGTTTAATAAAGAAAACCTTATTAGTAACATGATTGTGTTCTTATTATTCCCGCTGCCGTGTTACAAATCATATGTTATACATACCTTAGATATTCCTAATAACGATCTATGGAGTCATTATAGGATTCCACACATGCTATGCTGAAACTCTATAAGAAAGGTATTCCAAAGAAGGCTGAAACCCCCGCTGTGTTAGCTATATGTGAGGGTAAGATCCAGAAGGACAAGAAGAAACCGCAAGGGGCAAAGGGTGAGGCCAAGGGAAAGAATAAGCTTGCTTATACTCAAGCCAAGATCCCCACCTCCCACCTAAGAGAGATAATTTGACAAAGACTCTATCAGCCACCAACAGCAAGGAGGATGTCAGTGGAGGAGGAATGTCTGTCTTACCATGTCGATTGAAGAAGAGAAAGAATGCTAGCGTGGCTAGTACTTTAGGTATCTTCACTATATAACTCTATGCTTTTCCTAATAATACTTGGGTGTATCATACGGGTTGTGGAACTCATATCTGTAATACTTCTCAGGGACTTATAGGAAGCAGGAAGTTGAAACATGGAGCTTTAAGTCTGTACATGGGCAATAAAATGCGTGTAGCCATTGAAGCTATCAGAAGTTTTGATTTAATTCTTCCTAGTGGTTTAATAATTGTATTGGACAACTGTCATTTCGCACCTACTGTTACTAGGGGTGTTGTTTTTAATTTCTCGATTGGTTAATAAGGTTATATCCATACATTTACGAATTGTTTTTTTTATGGTATTCGGTTTTTGAATATAATGTGTTTTATTTTAATGCAATTCCACGTGATGGTATTTATGAAATAGATATGCATAATCTTTATCTAAATGTTAGTTCTAATTATAATGTTAGCAATAAAAGATCCAAACATAGGTTGGACTCTTATTATCTATGGCATTGTCATCTTGGACATATAAACAAGAAACGCATGGACATGCTTCAGCGTGATAAGCTCTTGCAACCCACTCACGATGAATCACATGAGAAATGCAAGTCTTGTATATTTGGGAAGATGGCGTGGAAGCCTTTTCCACATCAAGTGGAAAGAGCTAAGGATCTACTAGGACTTATACACACTGATGTATGTGGCCCTTTTAGAACTGTGTCAAGAAAGGGTGCTAATTACTTCAACACCTTTACAGATGATTCCAGTTGTTATGGTTTTGTTTACTTAATGAAACATAAACATGAGGTATTTGAAAATTTTAAGGTCTTTCAGAATGAAGTTAAAAATCAACTCAGTAAAAATATAAAGGCTATTCGATCCGATAAAAGAGGCGAATACCTGAGTCATGAGTTTGTTAATCATATGAAAAGCTGTGGTATCGTATCTCAACTAACTCCACCGTATACACTACAACATAACGGGATGTCTAAGAGGAGGAATCAGACTATACTTGATATGGTTCGATCCATGATGAATCTAACAACTCTGCCAAAATCCTTTTGGGGATATGCTCTCAAGACTGCTGCTCGCATTCTCAATTTGGTTCTAACCAAGAAGGTTGATAGGACGCCTTATAAAATATGGCACGAGAAAGCTCCCAAGTTGTCCTATTTAAGGGTTTGGGGTTGTGAGGCACTCGTGAAACGAGACACGCCTGATAAACTTGATTCCAGATCCATTAAGTGTATCTTTGTAGGTTACCCTAAGGAAACGATGGGTTACTACTTTTACTATCCACTTGAGAACAAGATCTTTGTTTCTCGAAACACTGAGTTCTTTGAAAATAGTTTCATGGTACAAGAAGCAAGTGGGAGTCGCGAACTTCTCAAAATGAGTGGGAGTGATAAAGGACTTGAAATAATTCAAGAGGAAGATACACAACCTTCTGAAAATACTAGCAAAGAACATAATGAGGTCACACCTATCGAGGTCGAACCCCAAAGTGTTGGAGTTGCTATTCGTAGATCCGCAAGGATACCTTAAGTACCAAATAGATATGGATACTATGTTGATATTGAGGAGTATGAATCTAAGGGGATCTAATAAACCACCTAATTAAAAATTTGCATAGCAGATCCTGATCTGACAAATGCTGAGCTAGATACGAAAATGCAATCCATGCAAGATAACCAAGTATGGAAATGTGGTTGATCGTCCATGAATGTCGAACGTGGATGCAAATGGCTTTTCAAGAAAAAGACTAACATGGATGGCAATGTACACACCTTTAAAGCTCGTCTTGTAGCAAAAGGCTATACCCAAACCTACAGTGTAGATTATAGGGAAACCTTCTCTCTTGTTGCAGACATTAGAGCTATAAGGATTCTTTTAGCCATAGCCGCATTTTATGACTATGAGATTTGGCAAATGGATGTCAAAACCGCCTTTCTAAATGGTCACCTAAGCGAGGACATATATATGGTGCAACCTGAGGGGTTTGTGGATCCAAAACATCCCAACAAAGTATGCAAACTTCAACGTTCCATTTATGGATTGAAGCAAGCATCTAGAAGTTGGAATAAAAGATTTGATGTAGAAATCAAGAAGATTGGTTTTACTCAAAATCCTAATGAGCCATGTGTATATCTCAAATCTAGTAGGAGTAATGTTGCATTCCTAATCTTGTATGTCGATGACATATTACTCATGGGAAATAACGTTACAATGCTGCAAGAATTTAAATCTTGGCTTTGTAAGTGTTTTTCTATGAAAGACTTAGGAGAAGTAACATACATCCTTGAAATCAAGATCATACGTGATAGATCTAAGTGGTTGATGGCTCTTAGTCAAAGTGTTTATCTAGAGAAAATCCTAAAGAAATTTTAGATGGAAAACTCCAAGAAGGGGTATACTCTAATGATAGAAAAGCCTGACTATAGAAAGTCCCAAGGTGCTAAAACACCTAGTGAGGAACAATTTATGCAAAGAGTTCCTTATGCTTCGACTATAGGTTCAATCATGTATGCGGTCAGATGTACTAGACCTGATGTTGCCTTTGCGCAAAATTTGTGTAGTCATTTTTAGCAAAATCCCAGTGAGATTCACTGGACTGCTGTTAAAGCTATTCTTAAGTATTTGAGGAATACTAAAGATATGGTTCTTGTGTATAGGGAAAAACCTGAAGGTGAGCT
>BQNB010047683.1:0-42970 GCA_026074375.1 Tanacetum coccineum | reverse complement strand
CGTAGTCAACTCAGTCACGAACCACTCATCTCATATCCATTCCTCTCTTGATAAGCAGTCACACACCTCTTCTAATCATTCTTACGCAGACAAACCAAAGAACCCTAAACATGAGACCAAGGACATCAATCATATGGCTTCTAAATCTTAATTAAGGTCTTGGGTAGGTTTATTTTTATGTGTTTGACTTGTGATTCAATTGAAACAAAGAATTGATTATAACATAGTTGTTATCAATCATTATTTAATTTCGTATATCAAAGAGGGTTTACCTTCTACAGATATGTGATGAGTTTGGACTCATGTTATTGATCAATAAAGGTCATGAATTAAATTGCAAAACACGAGAACAAATAATGATATCTTGATTTTTCAATTCGAATCGAGTCGTGGTGATGTTAAAGATAGGATATGATTAGTGTGGAGATGGATTTGATATGTGACGATGGGATTTAGGATAGACTTGTGGATTTATTGGTGATTGTTGACGGCTGTTATCGATCTTGATTGTTGATATGGGTTTGAATCTGTCGAGTCTGTCCTTCTTTTCGTCCCTTTATCTTTTGGTTTAAATTCGGTTATAACCAGTTTGACTCACTGAGTTAGCTCAGCTGAGTTGACTCGATAAACTCGGTAAATACCGAGTTGACTCAGTCTGAGTAACATAAACCAATAAATCACGGGTATTGGCCTGTATTTCGCGGCTATACCTGTATTTTGCGGTACTCAACCACGGTATTTCGCTGGTAAAACCAAACCTGTATTTCGCCTAAAATAACAACCCTGTTATTTCATTGGATGTGAAAACCTTCTATGTTATTTCGCTGCCACTTTGTGGTATTTTGCGAGGATAAATAGACCAACAAACCCAGAATACAACCCCTTCGAACCCTTCGAATAAGCAGTTTAGAACAAGTAAAATGTTGTGAACAATAAGTTTCGAAAATAAGACGATATTAAGCTACTTATAAGATGTTTCTTCAAGATTAAAACCTTTTAAGTGATAAAAGGTAAAAAAACCTCAAACTCAATCTTGATATGCTTCGACCCAAATAAGCTTGTGAATAAGCTTTTATCCCGAGAATAAGCTACGAATACATAAGCCCTACACGATATAACCAAGAAAGTTGCAAGCTTTTCGAACATAAGCCAACCTAAAATAAGCCGAGACGAAACAACTTATATATAAGCTCGAAATAAACAGTATCCAAATATATCCCAACATCATTTTGGGTTTTACAATAAAAATGGATAGGTCCTAGAGGATATGAAGCTTTTCTCAACTAAACACATCAAAACACAACAAGTCGTGGCTTTATTTCACCAAATAAGCCACGCATAAGGTGAAAATAAGCTATGAGACACGAAACAACACACCACAATACAAAACACCCCTGGTTAGCTCTTGATACCACTTGTCGAGATTGTAAAACACCTTTCGGGAGGACGGGATTGATCAAGCCAAACAAGATAATACATGTTTTCTAGTGAGAGAAGTAGAGAGAGGTTGAGAACTTTTGTAATATTAGATTAGGAAAGAATACAAAAAAAAAAAAAAAAAAAAAAATTATGAACATTCACACCCTCATGGAGAGTCATGAGAGGTATTTATATGCCTGGATTAATAGCTATCCTAGTTTACAATTATAACCATGGTAATCACGCTAGTGTTATAGTTAGTCATTCCAACGTGTAAGACGCCAGCTTTACAAAATAGTAAGGCTAACATAAGACATCAACACTTTTACTAGTTTGGTACCCGTGTCTAATGTATGAAATTTTGCCACACGTTTGGTTGATTCAAGATTAACCAATTGCGTCGCCAACTGATATCCGACGTGGATCCCGCTAGTGCTTTGCGACCCGTTTTCCCACTGTTTCAGCCTCAACTTTGCACAAGGACGGACCCAAGGATTTTTAAGAGGGTGTTTGCACAAATATATTTCTGTTTCATAAGTTCTAACTTCGCATCATTAAATATGTTTAAGCTATGAAAAGTTGCATTATAAAGAATAAGTTAGCACAATTGTGGGAGTTGCAAATAATACAAATTACAACTTTTTTGAGAACAAAAATAAACTGCACTTCGCAACTTTATCTGGTGTATGTAGCCCGGCAACATGGCATCATGTAGTTGCGTCCCTGCTTATGCACTAGTGCCAATCTTATTGGTTCTTGCCTCGAGATTTATTCACAGTGTTCGATTGTTAACATGTCCAACACACCACCATCTTTATTATAGCCTTCAGTGAAACAATCTTCGGCTTTAAAGGTTATTCCATTCTTCGTTCCAAAAATACGAATTTTCCATCTAGCATTTGATTTTAAATATCACATATTTTAGTCGCTAAAGAAGTAGGGCTTGTACTATCACCTGTTGAGTTTTGTTGTACATGAACAGGTTTTATGGTCGAAACTGATTCCACACTTGCAGTTTGCGTATCATGTAGCTCGAAGATACCAGCAGCCCCCAACTTGATCGTTATTCCCACAAGTCACTCATGTAGGTTCTTGATCAGCCCCAACATCACTCTTCTCGGCCTCAATAGGAATGGCAGATTCAAGAGTTTCGCCTACATGCACTTGCACTTTCAGTATTATGTTACAGCCACTCGGCATCAATACCCACAACCTGACTATCTTGAACAACCATATCAATTGTACCCACAAACAGACTGTCTTGTTGGAGGTAAGGGCCTAAATAAGGGTAGAGATCATCAATAACCTAGCTAAGTACCAAGATTGGCTACCGGATATCACTTGGAATCGTGTAATCACTTTCCAAAGTAAACTATTCGACCCTAATGCATGGGTATCACGAATATCTACTTGGGATAAGACCAAATGTATGTTCTTGGTTGAGGCAACAATCAAGAACCCTAGCGCATCTAAGTGTTTTAAGTTTTATGTTTATGTGTTTGTTTCACGCAGTTATATCTGTCGCTCTTCACAAGTTGTGTGTGCATCTACCTATATATAGGAGAGTATCAAGTCCTTGGTCAAGGAAATTATGAGAGATTTTAGGAGTATAATCTCATGCCATAAAGATTAGAATCCTTGATTTTAGGGATATTGCAGTGGTTACCAGATCGATCACAAGAATCGTTGGTCAATTAAGTTGTGAGAGTTGCTATTACATAAGAAATGGTCAAAGTAGTTACAAGTCACAGAGTTCTATCAAGAGGGTTCTCCTTCAGAGCTGATAAGCATCAGCTAGCCCGCTGGGATGCATACCGCTTGATGGGTTCAATACTGTGAAAATATCCTCTGATAAGCTAAAACCACTGGGATCATTTCCTCTGATGGATTACATCTCTGATGGTATCCGTCTGTGAACTCTCACTCAGTCAGTTAACACAAGCTGATGAAGCCATCAGTACCTCGGATGGATATTCCTTCGAGTCCGAGTCTCACTCCCGAGGAGTTAATCACTCGATAGTTCATCTGCGACTAGAAATGCCGTTTGAACCACTATCGGAGTCAGGTGTTCAGGGACCTCTGGGTGTTACATCTCCGTACCCTACCACTCCCCAATAAAAACCAGGTATGAACAAGATTCCTACAATTGAAACTAAATTTCCAACAATCCTCCTCAATTTTCAGTACATTTCACTTTTGCATGAAAAATAAAACACGGTTATAATAAAAAACAATGTGCATAAATGAAAAATGCTCCTAGAGGATGTGTCATTTCCATCTTAGTAAATAACGTTCTAAATATTACTGAGAATCAGGGTGTTCTATGAAAGTGAACCGCCTTCAACACCAATTTGTAGTACCTGATGGTAAAATACTACATAAAAAGTTAAAACACTTAAAGGATCCTGATCACTATTAAACTGATAGCTGGTGTCCATATCCAATTCATTATATGTTAGTCTGGATCCCAAAGTCCTCATATGATCCCTGAGGCGGCATAATTCCTACTAATCATCATGGTGGTTCTCTCTTTTATTCTTGCTCTTGGCCTAAGCATTTTTTCTAAGAAATACTCAACATTTGAGAACGTTAACAACTCTCTTCCTCCTTTTTATAGGTTCATAGCACATCACTGGGATGATTGTTTATAAAACATGTGCTTCTGCCCTATGTATGTTCTGCTCTTTCCCTCTCTCGCGCGCGCTCTCTCGCTCAGCTATGCGAAGTTTCCGCTCAGCTGGGAGTTGGGTGTCTAACATTCGACCAGGGACTTCATTGGAACTTTAATACCAATCCCTTTTAGCTAGACTTAAATTAACCAAGTCTCTAGCCATACCCACTTCGTCAAAGTGGTCAACTAGGTTTTGTTGAGACCTTACAAAAACTCTATGATACCTCCCCATTACCTTGATTAGTCACGATTCTTGCTATGCCTGGACAACCTAAGTGTGCGGACCTTTTCCTATTGTACATCTTGGCTATAAGCCCTTTCGTCCAATGTAGATAGCACTATCAACATCGTTATGAATTAGGTGTCATATGTTGAACCCACAGAGGAAATCTTAGATAGGTAGTTCAGGTTTTTCAGATCTCTATTTCTGCATTCCGCACATTGCTATAAGAAAACCATGAAATGTTCATACAAAGTTTTGCTCTTGCTTGGATAATAGCACCCCTAAAGAAGATTTACTACCACTCTCCATCCTCAGCATATAGGAATGACACCCAGACCACTGGTAGAAACGATATAGGTCTTATTAGTTGCGGGCTGTATTCACAACTTTGCATCAGTGATAGCCTTTCCAAAACATGATGTAGGAATAATCCCTAGCGTCAAGCCCAATCTATTAGGCGCCATGAGTTCTTCTATCTTTATGTTACTTCAGTAAACCACTCACATGGAATTTTGATTGCAGTGGTGTCTAGTACCATGAGTATTATCTTGTATACCCAATGCTCAGTTTTCACCTATCTCGCCATAAATGCAAATTATCAGGTCCTGGTAAATGCTTTCTCTTGTTACATATTAAGCTGTCCACATCACTCTGGTTATAACTCAAAGTAGGTATGGAATAATCCTTTTCTCTGACCAGGTAGGTGGCCATCTCTAACTTCCTCTCTAGTATCTAAGCAGGGGTTAAGTTACTTGATTGCTTGAATCATGTATGAATAATGGTAGTTAAAATGTACTCTTCTATAATCCTCATTGTCTCTCAAGGTATTGAATGAAGTTCTCATCATACGAAATTGCTATTCCACCACTTAAACTTACCTCAGGTTATAATTACTCTCTTGTTACAAAGCCCAACATTTTTGAAGAATCGGCTCGACTTCGAGTTTATTCATAAAATAACTTTAACCAAAATCACACAAACACATCTAAGGGCGTACTAAGGTCTACAAGAAACCTTACGTACCCAACTTTAACTAAAACTCCCAATGATTCCTTGCTCAACGAACAAGTGTGGATTCTCAGTTTACCTGAAGTCCTAAAGACCTCACTTCGAGCCCAAATGGACCTTAACTACCACAATTCTGCTACATTTTAACCTCTTAACTTCACGGTCACTATTCTCAACAGGTTCCTTAACAAAACGAAGAGTTTTGTCAACCTTGATCTCATCCAATGGCACATGCAGACTAGCATCTGCCAACATATTTTTTTAGATTCGACACATGGAATGTGTCATGTACACAACTCAACTCCTCAGGCAACCTCAACCTATCATCAACAAGGCCAATCCTTTCAAGGATCTCAAACGGTCCTACATATCTTGGTGCTACTTACCCTTCTTTCCAAAACGCATTACGCCCTTCTATGGCGACACCCTTAACAACACATGATCTCCCACCTCGAACTCTAATGGCTTACACCTATTACCAGCATAGCTCTTTTTATGATCTCTCGTCGCTTAGGGCTTTTCCTTTACCAACACTACCTTATTAGACGTTTCTTGTACTAACTTAAGTCCAGTCAAACTACTATCTCCAATATTTACCCATAGAACAGGCGGCCTACATTTCCTTCAATACAAAACTTCAAAAAGAGCACACTAAATGCTCAAATGATAACTACTACCAAATCGATAACACATGCCCTCATTATATCTTCCAAAGTTTGACTCATATGTTCACTTTATCCATCTGCCTGAGGATGTTAAGCAGTACTTAAATCCAATCGTGTCTCAAACAATTTCTGTAACGTCTGCCAAAACCACAAGGTAAATCATCTATCTCAATATGAGTTAATCATAACCAGAATTCCATTCCTAGCTATTGTCTCATCAATATAAATCCTTGCCAACTTCACATCTTAAAATCTTCTTGTATAGCTAGAAGATGAGCCAACTTGGTCAGTCTATCGACCATCACCCAAATCACATCGTACTCACTGCTTTGACCTTGGAAATTTAGTTATAAAATCCATGATGCTTCTATCTCATTTTCACTCAAGTATCTTAGGCTGTTGTAGTAAGCGAAAAGTCTTTGACATTGCATCCTTCACCTCTTAAACAAATCCGACAATTGCTAACATGGGTAGCATTATCCTTCTCTATTCATGGCCACCAATACATGTCTCCAAGGTTATAGTACGTCTTATCCGCTCCCGGATGTACCAAGTACCTTGATGCATGGGCCTCATCCATTTCACTTCCTACCCATGGAACCTAAATACGATCCATAAAATACAAACTCTCATCTCCTTTTCTTTCCATCTGTTGATCTAAACCATGTAGTATTTCTGCGAGTATGTTCTCTTGCTTGAACGCCTCACTTTGGGCTGTCAGTATCATTCCTCTTACTCCATACTGAATGGTCATAGCCATCGTTCGAACACGTCTAGGTTTCATTCTCCCTTTCTCCTCAATGCATCATCCACTACATTCGATTAATCGAAGCGTCACACAAATCATTCTTCAAAGTCTAGAAAGCATCTTCTCGTTCTGCGCCCCACTCATACTTTTGATTCCTCTCAGTTATGGAAGTATGGGGTTTAACAATCTTAGAAAAGTTTGCGATGAAATATAGGTAGGTAACCTGCCAATCCTAAGAATAATCATATCTCGGATGGTGTCGTAGGTACTTCCTAATTCTTCACTGCTTCACTCTTAGTAAACTTAGCATACAACTTCTCCTTCCTCAGTAATTCCAACACTAACTTCAAATGAACTCCATGCTCCTCTTCTTAACAAACAAAACTGGTGCTCCTCACGGGAAATGACTAGGTCGTATGAAACCCTTGTCTTGCAACTCTCAAAGTTGTTCAGACAATTCTTGCATTTCCAAGGGTGCTAGACGATATCGGGACTTCGCAACTGACGTCGCTTCAGGAACTAAATCTATGCGGAACTCAACTTGTCGTTGCGTTGGTCATTGACAAGTCTTCCGGAAACACATCAATAAAATCTCATACGACTGAAATATCACTCAATTTCGATTCACCTACCTTTGTGTTCATTAAGGTTTTCACGACTCCTTGAGTACGTTCACCATGAACCTGAAGTATCTCATCACCTTCCAACGGTATCCTAACCACCTTCTCATGACATACTATCACAAACTTCCTTTTGGACAACCAGTCCATTCCCACAATGACATCAAAGCTTCCACGACTCAACGGTATCAACGAACTCCAAGGGTTACGAACAATCGAATAGGATAACAAACGAATATCGAGTCAAAGGCTAGAATGCATATAGGAGATTCCACATATGCAAATAGACGTGGATCAAATGACATAAGGATCCTTTGAAAGAAAGGATACGTATATGCACCGAGCGAAAACGCAACGAAAGAAATCAACAAACGTACCACGACAAATGAACACATAAAAAAATATCAATACGAAAGATGGAAATTCTTATACCAATTATCGACTTTACTCGAAAGACCAAATTAAATAATGTTTTTATAAAAATCAATTTAAATTAAGAAAGTCACTTTAAGTATAAAAATCATTTTAAATAATAAATAAAATTGTCTTAAATTTAATCTTTATAAAATTCATTCTGGTTGTCATAAAAAAATCTAGAGATGGTTATCTAATGGTATATCGTACCTTACCACTATGAATCACTTTAAACCAGCTTTTTATAATAAAATAAAATTTATTAAACCACTTAAAAATTTTCATATCCTATTTGTATAGACCATTTAAACATATTCTTTTTACAAAGATCATTTTAAACACAGTTTTTCTCAAACACTAACACAATACTTCCAAAGAGTTTTTATAATTAGACATCAATTATGAAATATGTTACTCAAACAAATGACACCATAATACCAACAGGGATCGTAAAACACCGTACAGACTCTAACACAATTCTATTGTTTGAAAACGAAAGAAAATACCAGGAACCATATACTCAAAATAAAATCAAACGAACTCGTACAAGAAAACTCATGCAAGACGTTACGTACCCAAAAGAAAACGTAAGGTCTTATCCAAAATAACGATCAACAGAGCAAACCTAAAAGCATCGATACTAACACGTCGCCAACGGGTTACGAAAACCAAGGGATATACAAAGAAGGGAGTAATGATCCACACTAATATGTTAGGAACAATTAGTGCTTAAAAGAAACCTTTGATACTCATACGAGTAATCAATGCAATGAAAGAACTAACGAAACGCGGCTATATCCGAAAAAGCAGATTCCGAACAACCAATATACATCGAGACGTCGAATAGGAAAATCAGGTATCCTTACTAACAAAGTACGATGAAGGGATGCTAAGCTTAGACTTAGGAAATCCGAACAAACAACCGAGCAAACGAGCAACCTCTATAATAGCAATACTAGGTATCCACAAATACTAGATAGAAGGGAAACTTACTATCTATACAACTCAACTTAACATATCCTTCAATTAGGGTAAGAGAATAATTTCTCTACTCATACCACCATCCTTCTCATGAATACACATATATATAAAAAATTATTACACTACCACCTTACATTCAAACACAAATAAATGCAATCATGGTCACAAGTCTACGTGTGTGATGCCTTTATAATTATGTTGGCCACCATAATTATAAGTGCCTCCTTTCACATGTGTACTTACTTCCAAGATCACCAATATTAATCATAATTCACATATAAGCACATATTCCACATTGCACATCTTAAACCACTCCAACTTAACACATAAAGGATGCTTCATCAAATGACTACTTACTTATATCAAAATAAGATCGAAACGACATAAAGGAATGAAAGTCTCGCAACGACTTCCAAAATACAAAATATCCAAAAGAAATAATCAATAACAACATGACGAGGTAAAGGACGGGATAAACTTATGCTGGGCCTCGCTTGGGTTTGACTTTGCTTCCGTAAGAATCACCCGACTCCGCGTGTCCAGCCCTATTACGCGCATCTGACAAACGATCAACTATCCTATCTCCTTCGGTTCCACAAGAGGCTCCTCTTATGGATCCTTATAACGCTTAAGTACAGTTAGGAAAACGGTTCCCCAATGAGACTTCTTACGGGTGGGGGAAAAACATAGCTAAAATACTAAGAAAGTAATACATATCATATCAGATAATGGTAGGCAAAGTAACTAAAATGTCAACTTAGCAAAATACAAGATATATAAGCTATGAAAAATAGAGGGGAGGCATAGCAGTTATAGCATTAAACACTTAAGCCCTAAATGCATCTACATGAAGGACCCCTAGGTTATAGTCTAGGCTCAACCACATACTTCTCTATAACCAAAGGCTCTGATACCAATCTATCACACCCTGCCAAGGCAGAAACGGGAGGCGTAATGAGAAAGGATATCATCACAACACATGGTGTCTATATAGAGAATACTAAAATGAAAACTAAAGTAAAGCAAAGACACAAAGTGTCATAACAATACCCAAAACCTAATGGTGTCTTTATTAATGAGAAAGAGGTCTCGTCAATAAATGACATGCAAAACATAATCCAAACAATTCATGCAAACGCATTTATTCAAACAGAAAGCATAAAGAAACTCCAAGCATCCTACGGTCTCTTCTAGCCACTTCGCTCTATCTTAGCACCATTAAGCTCACCTGAAATTGATGCTTAAAATGTCAACATAATGTTGGTGAGAGTCATAGGTTTAAGACACGCCAATAACTCGCTTTGAAAATCACTGTGATAAGTAAAACATAGCATAGCAGGACATACAACAATCTATCATACAAGCTAACATGCAATCACATCAATCCACATTGAGACGTTCACGCTCAATGGTCACAAACATAGAAACAAAACGTACAACAATGAGACGATCACGCTCACTATCAACAATCCACAACAATGAGATGGTCACGCTCACTACTATCAATCCACAGCAATGAGACGGTCACGCTCACTACTAACAATCCACCAATGCCTTGAGACGGTCACGCTCAAGCACAACAAACAAGGGAATGGAACGTGTCCCACGATCCACAACAATAGCAAGTAGCACATAACATACAATAGTCACGTATAGCCCATGCCTCATTTAAAACACATTATCACAGTAACTAAAACATTTAAACTCATAGCATCATTTTCACCCCAAGAAAACATAAGAAAAAGGGGCTATGAAACTCACCTGATTGCTTTGCAGCTTCCACAAACACTAGCACAAATCTAAACAACAAAACAAACACGTGTTACACGCGACCAAGCCAATTGCTTATGCCCATGTAACAATCATATGATGGATGTCTAAGATGTTTAATTACCCTCATGGGTCACCATGACACCATGCCCAACCTTAACCAACATGTTTACACACTTTTCCAATGTTCAACAATTTACCCGAAAACGCAGAATTTTAATGTCACTTTACCATTTTCTAAACCACACCTACTGACCTTTATAAATTTTACCAAAAATCACAGGTTCAATATCATGTGTTTACTATCCTCATGATTTTTCCACTAATTTATTTACACTCTTAAGTGTCCCAAATAAAATCAAACTTTTAACTACTCAGTTTCGGATCTGATCGCACACTAAAAAGTTTGGACCTAAAAACCATACTTAGACTCCAAATCAGAAGCTCTCCTTTGGGAGATTTTTAATAGACACATAGAACTAAACTCCTGTAGGTTGGCTAATCCTAATTCAAATTTTAAGTGGGGGTTTTACACCTCGTAATCTGACCCGAATTTACTGCTTTGACAACTTTTCTCGTAACCAACATTTGAATGACTTCCCGACCTTAAAAACTTTTGAGGCCGGATGTTCTGGAAACTAGACTCTCTGAGCTACATCATAGACACCGGAAACTTGACAAAAGCTATTACCATCATCGAGATAACAGCCGAACAACACAGCCCTAAATTCTGCCCTAATCTAAATCAAGTTCTAACGCGATCTAAACCCTAACTCTTGCACCATTAAAACCCAAATTAATTTACCACTCATCCTAATTATCTTAATCATCATTAAAGATCATACAAAATCTGAATTTTATGAAAACCCTAGTTCCACCATAATTAATGTTACATGAATTTAAAGAATAACTAATTACAAAGATTAATAAACATACCTAGTTCTTGCTCCTTGATTCTTGATAAAAAAATCTTTTTTTTCTTTGGGGAGTAGGTTCGACCGGTTCTAGGGGAGAGGGGAAGGAAAAGTGTTTTAGGTTTTACTTAATCCCATATTTATAACCTTAGAATCCTAATTTGAATCAAACTAGTTTCCTTTTTTTTCTCCAAAACCGGCCGAATGGCCCTATATATATATATATATATATATGTATATATATATATATATGTATATATATATATATGTATATATATATGTATGTATATACAGTAGAAACTCTATAAAATAATACACTTGGGACCACCAAAATTTATTAATTAAAAGAGTTATTAATTAATCGATAAATTAATAATTATTAATTTATATATTAATTAATATTTTATTAATTTATAGTATACAAATGGTTGGAAGAAAAATTCTCTATATATTTCTTGTTGAGCTATGAGAAAACAACCCCCTTCGCGAAACGAAGCTATTAAAGCGGCAATCACATTGAACAATTTCTTGTTGAGCTATGAGAAAACAACACCAGAAGTTCTTACCATGCTAAGGAAAATTAGAGACGAGATTCAAGGGGAAATTGATTTCAACAAAAAACAAAAGACAATTGAGTCATTTTTCAAGAAACCTTCATAAATCATTCATGTAATATGCTATAATATAAAAGGAAATTATTAATTTATAATTTATATGGGGGGGTAACCTAAAGAATAATCAAAAATGTATTATCTATAATTTTAGCGAATTATTAAATTTTACACCCTATCCCAGAGTCGGGACCGGCAAAAAATATTATCTTAGAGAGTTTATTAAATAATCGAGTATTAATTTATCGAGTTTCTACTGTATGTATGTATATAATGTATGTATATATATATGTATATGTATATATATATATATATATATATATATATATATATATATATATATATATATATATATATATGTATATATATCCAATTAACTAATTACTTGTATTACCTTAATTTTCTACAAAACCCTAAGCTTATTTGCGCATACCTTTTTGCATAAATGGACTTTAATAAACCTTTAAACATAAATAACTTTTCATTTTTATTAAACTTAACTTTCCAAAAATAGGAATTTCATTTCTTTCTTATTCTAACCACTAACACCTATTCATACCTAACATTACTAACACATAAATACGTATACATAATAATACTTACACGGTAAATTACTAAAACGCTCAAATCACGAAATCATTTCCTTGTCACCAAAAGTGAACGAAATTAACTCCACAAAATCCAACACAAATCCAATCCCAATGAGACGATCACGCTCAATGGATTGATTATCAAATCTTACATATCCCACATAAAGACATATAAACACGTATAAACATAAATAACACATAACCCATACATTGCAACAGATACATAAGTCAACACTAATAGTTTGACTAACATGCCCA
Organism: Tanacetum coccineum; assembly: GCA_026074375.1. NCBI lineage: Eukaryota > Viridiplantae > Streptophyta > Magnoliopsida > Asterales > Asteraceae > Tanacetum > Tanacetum coccineum. The sequence continues at coordinate 30,078 of BQNB010047683.1, read as the reverse complement.
AGTCATGGTTGTCACAGTATAGACATAGTAGTCCATCAATTGATTGTTACATCGACTTGGGCATTTAGCCTAATCGAGTATAATACGTGTTTTATTTGTGTTTAGTTGATTTGCAAGGATTTGTGAAGTAGGTGTGCATCGGGTGAGTTTCATAGTCCCTCTTTTACATTGCTTTTAAATTGGGATGGAAATAATGCAAATGGATTTGAAATGTTCTAATTACTATGATTATGTGCCTTTTTTTTGAAAGTGTATGGACTTTACTTGGCTATTGTATGCTACGTGCTAAATGCCTATGTTTATTAGGATCGGGGGTAACGTTTCTACCCATTTGTTGTGATATTGGGATTGGGGGTAACGTTCCTACCCATGTGAAGTGACGGTTTAATAGATCGGGGGTAATGTTCCTACCTATGTGAAGTGACGGTTTAATGGATCAGGGGTAACGTTCCTACCCAAATTGTTGATACTTGTTGGATCGAGTGACACGTTCCGTTCCTATGCTAGTTGTAGTTACATTTGCATGCTAGCTTGTATGATAGTGTAGTAATTGTCCTGCCATGTTTGCATTAATCACAGTAATTGTGTATAATATTTGATTTTCGTGTCTTAAACCTATGTCTCTTACCAACCTTTGTGTTGACATTTTTAAGCATCATTTTCAGGTAAGCATAATGAAGATCATAGGAATGAGAGAAGTGGCTAAAGAGACCATAGGCTGAATGCGGAGTTTAAATCTCCTAGTTATTCTCGTTTGATTTCATATTGAATGTTTGTTGGTTTGGCTGCTTAGTCTTGTTTGGTTGTATTGTATGTCTTGTTATTTGAGTAAACCCCTTGTACTTCAATACAAGACGCCGAATATCTTTTATGTTTGTTTGGGTATTTTCATGACACTTTGTGTCCCTTATGTTCCTTTTAGTTCATGTAGTTTTCTCTATTGTGACACCATTGTGTTGTGATGATATTCATTCTCGTTACGCCTTGCGTTTCCGCCTTAGCGGGGTATGACAGAATGATAGGTCGCATACAAAAGCACGTAAACAAGTATAAATTGATAAACATAAACAAGCATGCAACGATAAATTAAGCAATCGAGATATAAACAAAACCAAACATTCAGATCTTCATGATAACGGCTAATACCCGAAGGTATTAGCCTTCAAACATCATAATTAGTACAAGAGTAATTGTTTTCGCCATGGTAAACTAACCGAGTTAACAAATGATACCAAAAACTGAACGATTACAAAAGTATAAGAAATTCCACACGTTGTCTTCTATGGATTGGAATGCGTTGCAAGACCTCTTCTGCTCTTGTTCTCCTCTGAAAATCGACTTTTATGGTTTAGGTATCGAGAATATGATTTAGCACACTTAGAACTCGTTTTTGAGTTTTGTATTTATAGGGTCTAGAAGTCAGTTCGATATAGCGTATCCGCGTATTGAAGTTTCTTGGAGTAGGGACCACGTTTGATATATTCTAGAATATTCACATACTATATCTTCAATACGGCGTATTGACATCTTTTGGATATGTCGTATTAATCTTCTTTCCTTTGTGGTCTTTGGTGAGTGCAGGTACGGATACGCCGTATCTTCCTTGATGGATACGGCGTATTGGTAGTCAGAATAGTAAATCTTCAAAATATCTTCATTTAAGCTTCAGAATGCGCGCCTTTTGCTAATATTCACCAAGTACTCCGTAATTACTGCAATTCTCAAATATAAATGATTAAGTAACAATTCTTTGCAATAATTAAATAAAATAGGTTAAATACATAGGATAAATGATGCTATAAAATAGACGTTATTTGATGTCATCAGATGGCTTTTGGAGAAAATACACGTGACTTGGGCTCAATTGGAGAAGAAATAGACAAAACTACGACTCTACACTAACTCTTTTGAAGAATTTGCGTATAGTGTCTGGAGACGACGTCGCCATCCTTTGCGATGGCGTCAGAACATACATGAGACGGCTTCAGAGAAACTCTATAAGACGTCAGATCGTAACCGCCTTAAAAGAAACCCTAAAATATTTGGCAAAGCGACGGCGTCAGAAATCCTGCGACGCCGTCGCGGCCTATTTTCCTATATATATCAACTCGTTTTAGGGTTTTCAGTGTGTAATTTTTAGGATACGAACCCTAACTTTAATAGTTCGAGTGTAGCGGCTTTTAGGCCATTTTTAGGTCCTCAAAACCCTATTGTATAAGCCTTCAATCCATGATTTAATCAAGTGAATTTCATTTATCTTTAATCTCTTAATATGTCTATGTGTTTTGTGATTGATTCTTGTTCTTCTTCTTTATTTAACATGCTAGGCTAGACCCTTTAGTATTTACTTATGATTGCATGAAACTTAATATGTAGATCCTTATTATGTTGCTTCTTGTGATGGATGTGCGCGTTAGGCTTTAGAAAACTAGCCATAAGATATTAAATTGGCATAGACGTTTAGGGAAATGATAACGCTCCAAATATACATAAAATATCCCTCGAAAATGTGTGAAATATATATATTAACGCATGAAATATTGCACGTTTGGTTGCCTGTTGGTGTAATAATTGTTTTAGGACCAAGAATGACGAAAAGGACTAAAAGCGTAAAGATATTCCGTTAAATATACTAACAGTCGTCAAGAGAAGGATCTAAAAGAGAAGATTTAAGGAAAAAACCATATCAAGTACGACAAAATCATAGGAAAGAAAGAACTGTCGATTTTACTAGAAATTTTCAATTATTCCCCTAGTGATATACTTTAGTTATCCTATCATTTCGATATCATGTTGATTGTTCAAGTTTTTCCCATCATAAATTTTATACATAGAAAAGGGCATGACGCTGAATGCCAGCTCCTAAAACAGCTAAAGCAAATATTAAAAAAAAAGGGGGGAAACCCCCCCCCCCCCCCCCTTTTTTTTTGATGGAACAAGGAGAATGAAACTTCCTAGATCTTTTTCCTTTAAAGGGGTAAGCTGATTTTGGAGCAGAGAAGAGCATCATAGGTTTAATCCCTAACTTCATTATCCTCTTCAATCTTTGGTTGTTACCACCAAGTCCTTTCATATGTTTTGTGAAGTTGTCTGTCTGCTAATTACTTTTAATGAGAGGTCGTTTTATCCTAATTTTATTTAAGCTCTCCATTGTTTCATAAACTAATGATTCTTCTATGCGATGCTCTAGACATCTAGGAAATAGAATTGGTGGTTTGTAGGGCTCAACATAATAACTTACATTTTGCTTTTCCTCTTGAGGCATATTTTAGATTACGTGTAATATCGATTGTTGCTACAGCCTTATTATCTCCTGATTTTTTGGTCTTTTATTTTTCGTCATCAGAAAAACCTGAGTTAGTAGAAAAGAATTCAATTTCTTTGTGAGAGTAATAGAAAGGCGTGTATAAAGTCAATCCATCTTTAGTAAAGATTGCCTTGCATTCCTTGAACTTTCCCTTGTTTGTTCGTCCTTCAACTTCATTTGTTAAGGTTTTTACCTTCATCTCGAGACCTTGAATAATCTTGTCATGATTTTCTTAATTTGTTTCAGTGTTTAGGTAACATTTCCTTAACCATTCGTCATGCTTCGCATGTCTCTTAGCCACTTCTTCCATATATTTAATGATTATATCGGTTAGACTCGGTTTCCTCTCACCTGATGATGGTTGGTCATGTGAGCCGTATCCCGCTATTCCTCTATTTAATCTACCATCATTTCGGCTATTGTTTAAAAAGGGTCTACCGAACTCTCCATATTTAACTTCCTCCATACTTTTCACTTCCTCGTTGATAGGACATTCCATGTCGAGATGAGGTCCTCCGCAAGTTTAACATCCTACTTGAATAGCATGCACATTCTCCTTAAGATTTTTCATGTCTCGACCCAAGCTATCAAGCTTCTTAAATGCCAGTGATTCCCCTCAATAATGCTGCTATCTATAATCCTTCTAGATGAACCATCGTGCCATCTTTTTGAGAGTGGTCAACCATAGTTTGTATTGCTGTTAAAGCTTGAGCATGTCTCATGACCAGAATTGGCCCTTGTTAGTTTAACAATTGGCGGTTCATAGTGCCCAGGCCATTGTAGAAGATGTTTACATTCTGATGGCTATTGATGTCGTGACTTGGGCATTTGTAAAGCAGGTCATTGTACCTTTCCAACCTGTATATATTATTCATCACCATCCCTGCTGAAGTTGTAGATTTCTTCAAGCTGCTTAGCGGTCTTGGATGGAGGACAATACCTTTGGTTAAAGGCTTTTAAAGGAGATCCTAAGAGTTGACGGTTCCTAGGGATAGTCTATCCACCCACCATTTAATGGCTCTAGTGAGTGTGATGGGGAAAACGCGTAGCATGACTGCGTTGTGTGTCACTCTTGGAATGTTGAACAGACTAACGATGTCTAAAACCTATGCAACATGCTCATGAGCATCGTCGTTTTTGTTCTCAGAAAAGGCGTCTTCCCTCAATTCTCACATGAACTAACTCTTGATCTCGAAATTTACATTGCCTCCAATAACGGTATTAAACCACCCTGTGCCTAGTTCCCTCTAGCAATGCCTTATTTCTCCATGGGAGTTATCAGTATCTCTCCTCAGTCCATTATTGATTCCTAAGACAATTAACAAAAATTAGTACGAAAATAAATAAATACAAGAAATCAAATTACAACTAATTTTAGCTCCCCGATAGTTGGCGGCCAAAAATTATGCGAAATAGTTTTGTTAATTAATTTAATACAAGTTTTAAATTATAAACTCGTCCTACTGTATGTCTACACATACTACGGGCAGAGAACCAGATCGTCTGTTATGCAAGAATTGGTAAAACCAAGGTCGTCCCAAGAGCTAAGTTGTATTAGTTTTAATTTTAAAAGTGTCACAAGTTTGAAAATGGTTTGATTATATTCAAAATTTTGACAAGGAAATAAATGTGAAAAGTAAATGATTTAAGAACAGTTAGTGAGAAAGGCGTGCTAACCTAGTTATTTCATTACTAATGCTATGACATGTTTCCTAGTGTAATGTCTAGATATCATTTTTTTAGTGGTTCTAATATCAACAGACTTGAATTGGCATTTGAGGTCTGTCCTATACTTCTTGCGATCCTAATTCCCTAAAAGTCACGAAGGTAGGGCATCCAAGTTGTAGTGATTAAACCCTAACTATCCTAAAGACCTATCTATAACCAATATAAATGTAAAACCCTCTGAAAGGGTTCTTGAGATTTTTAAGTATTTAATGTGATAAAGGCGGTAATTTGGTTAATTCCTGCACTAAGTGTTTATCCTACTTGAATGGATCTTGAATTCCTTAGCTTGTGTAAGGTTTAGTTATGCAAGATAAATCCTACACAAATATGTAAGAAACTTTGTTATAATATATCAAAGAGTATTCGGACTCTAATTTCGATCAATAATAAGAAATATGCAATAGAACAGTAATTCTAATGATCACACTACAATAACAAAGCTTCAATATATCATACGAAATACTCTAACTAGTATTAGGATGACAAACCTTGAAGCTATAACGATATCAAAACAAAAATATTCAAGACACTATGCCCTAGGAACCTCTTTTTATACACCAAGGAGTCCCCTGTCGATTTACAATATAATCCTAATAACTTATAATATCTCCAAAAGATTCTTTCTATAAATAACAATCCTTATCAACTAAGTAATCTTGATCTCCAATCAATCTTTATCTTTTCTCTGAGCAGTCTTTATTCTTTCTCGGATAGTAGAAAATCTTCTAGCAGTCTTAATCTTTTCAGCTGTTGTAACTTTGTAATAGCAGCATTAACTCTGAACACTGACAGTTGTAACTTATACACCAGCAGCATTAACTGTGTACAAGCATCATTAACTACTTAGAATATTTTCTTCAATCTTCACCAGTAGTACTAACTTTAGCAGTAGTAACTAGCATTACTAATATACACTAGCAGTACTAAGTTACACTAGCAGTAGTAACTAAGTTACACTAGCAGTACTAACTACTTAGCATATTTTTCATTAAAGTTAATGAACAATACTAACTTTATGCTAGTAGTAGTAACACAAAGCTTAGTAGCAGTAACTCTAAGATTATCAAGAAGTCTTTTAATCCCAACAATCCTCCCTTAAACTTGATATTCTTCTTCAAAATCTTAAGTTTCTTCATTGAAAGCTTCATTAATCACCAGGATGATGCTTCCAAACACTTCATTGATTCTTGAGCTATTTTGTGATGAGCTTAAAAACCTGATAACACATTTTATTCCAATGATTAGCTTTAAGCTTCTTGTTCAACATATTAATAATTGTAGGTGTTGTAAGAGGATATCTCTTTTCTACCAACATATGAATGTGCACATTTTGCTTCCTCAATGAATGTACTCTACATGAGTTATATAGCTTCCATTCTAATATTCTATAGTCTGATTGATTTTTCCATACTTGATCTTCAACATGTGGGTCAAACATTGTCTTCAAATCTCCATATAAAACTAAATCCAAGTCCTCCACTGGTCTTGTTGATCCATACTTAGCTTTTACCAACTTGTACAAAGTTTCCAAGTCTTCTTAGTCAAAACTTTTAAGCATATGGCTAAACACTAAGTACATCTTTAAACTTCCACCAGCCCTGATTATTTGGTAATAGCTTTTTTTCCTTCTTTGTGGATCTTCCAGTCAACAATACTTGGAGGCTTAGTAGCCAAAGGAATAGCATCAACTGCTACTTCCTCTTCATCAGGAAGTAAATTCTTATCCTCAATCAACCTTCAGCTTCTTAATACTTCTTGTACTAACTTATCTCTTGCTCTTCTTTGAACTGCTCTCTTGCTCTAGTCTCCAGCCTCATCTTCTTTAAACTTCCTTTAAACCAACTCAGTTCTGTAGTCAACATAGGTATGTCACCATTTTCATTACTTTGTCAAATAATTCCTTGAATATATGGCAAAATACTTGCTCTCAAACTTTTGGCTACCATCCTATCCATGTTTTACAATAAGTTACACATGAACTCCTTTGTGTAATTTTGTTGGTTGGTCTGTTCCTTTTCTATTCCGCACTTTGCTGTCAAAGTGCTTCTTTATTTCTCTAAGAGTGTTGAAACAATATAGCCCCTTCTTCAATGGTCACTCTTCTTGTTTCTCTTGCTTGCAATCTTTTAGCTAATAACTGGCTCAACCTTATCTTTTCTTATTCGTCATCTCATGTTTCTTTCAAGGTAATGTGGGCTTCAGCTTTCTCTCTTTCAATACTTTCTTGTTCATCAAATTCAGCTTGTAACCTTTCTGCCACTTCCTCATCAAGCTTGAGTTGATATTTCTTTGATAATTTCTTCACAGGTTCAGGTTTAATCATTTTTGCTTTACCCTTGTCCTGAATCTTTGCTTGTGATGGTTGTTGTGAAGAAACTATTAGTGTAGGTGCTTGCTCTTGTTAAGAATAATAAGGCCCTTTAGCCCTAAGATCTTGTGCTAGCAACTGTAATGATGTAGCAAGCAGTTGTTGTTGTAAGTGTGGTGTTTGTTATTGATCCAATTGGCTCTTCTACAACATTGGCTTTCTCCTAAACTTTTGCACTTTTCCAAAGCATGCAAGTGCTGAGCTAAAGTGACTTCATCACACTTAAATGTACATCTTTAATAGTAACTTTTGATTCTGCTAACACCTCATCACCATCTAGAACACCTGTATCAAACATTTCTTTATCACCATACCTCCCATGAGTTTCATAAACCAATGTAATATCTGAATCTTTATCAATGTCATCAATTTTCCTCCCCTATTTGGATGCATCCTCCTGATCACCCAAACTAGCTTCATCAGAGGAAATAACTCCTACAGATCTACCAACCTTGTATAGTCTTTTGAGCTTGTGAGTACTTGACAATCCTTTCTTCTCTAACTTTTTGACTCTCAGTTTCAAATGTGTAATCTCCTGAGCTTGAGCAGTCTTTGTGTTCTCTAGGTCAAGAACTCTTTGTTGTAATTTGGTACAAAATTCCATCAATTCATTGAGTTTTAGTCTATCCTTCTCACTTTAAGGTGTGTTAACTCCTGCGAGCAGTAAATCATTTGAAGTTTTAGATATATTCTCAAACCTATTTTGAGCAATAATATCCCCCATGGTTTCTCTTGGCCCTTGGGACACACCTGAACTAGTCACTAGGAACTTTTTTCATTGGTTGTTGCCTGGATGGGTCTTATATATGTTACCATTGTCCCTGCTCTGCATATACCAGTACCAGTAGTGGAGCCCTTTCCAAACTGTCATCCATCCCTCATTGACAGCCCTCAATCTACTACATTGTTCTGTAGGACCACTAGCTAAGGTACCTTAGTGTTCTTCTCTTTGGCCTTCTTGATCCATTGTTTCTTTGGGGTTGAGATTTGATGTTGAATAATGGTGTGTGTTTGGGAATCAGTGGGCATTGCTGAACCTTCACATGTTCTTGTTGAGTTTGTACCATCTTTGTAGGAAATAAAGGGTGTGTCTCTCTAGAAAATCCTTTTCCTACCCGCTTCCATATTTCCTAAAGATCTCTAAGTCGTGAGAGGTGAGTCATAAAATTCTCCTTAAATGACTTTGCATCCCTTTTAAGTTTTCTCTTAAAAATACTTACACAAACTTAGATACATCAAGAATTTACTAGCAGTTATCCAATTCTTCACCATACTTCAAAGTATGTACTTTGAAAAGTTGAACTTGTGGTTTGTAGCTAGGCAATAAAATACAGAAGCCATAGTGCTACTAAATTCATTGCAATGTAGTAAATCTTAGCACTTATGCATTGCAAATGGTAAATGAATTAGGAAAGTTCCATTGAGGATAAAGAATGATTTATAGAATGTAAGCTTCTATGAAAGTTTTTCATTCTCCATCCGTGTAAGTTCTTTAAAAATGGTAGCATTTGACAAGCAATCCGTACCTTCCTCATCATTTAGTTGAAGGTCACGTCTAACAGATGCTTTAGTAAAATATCTTCTTCACATCCACTAGGGCTTGTAACTGTACTTCCTCATTGATAGTTTTCACCTTGACAGTAGCCCAGAATTGTTTAATACATGAAGTATAGATCATAAGATTAACCGTTAGTGCATACTTGATAGTGTGTGCATTAATAAAATCCACTACTGCTCAAACCCTTCACATTCGATCGGGTTTTAGCGGTCAAAAACGCTACTAATATAATGAGTAATCGGCATACTGTAGGGTCGTCATTATGTGGGTTTTGATGATGAATGATGAAATTGATGTCAGGGTTTGTGATTTAGAGAGATAAGATTTGAATGAATTGATTAAATGAGTGAATGAAATCCTTAATCAAATGTATTTATGAAACTTCCGTCAACGAGCAATTAACATTCACCATCAGTGTAAGTATGCTATCCAGCATTAACTTTCAACAGCAGTAGTAAGTTTATTCCTAGCAGCATTAACTTTCCCCAGCAGCAGTAAGTTTATGCCTAGCAGCATTAACTTTCCCCAGCAGCAGTAAGTTTATGCCTAGCATCATTAACTTTGAATCACCAGCATTAACTCCAATTCCATTTTAATCAGCTTTTCCATCATCAAATTAACATTTTAGCTCACAAAAACTCTCTGTCTGTTTTTGATTTCTCTCAATTCTTTTACTTACAATTCTCTCTTTTTGTTTTTAAACAACTCTTTTTCTGTTTTTCAACTCACAAATTCTCTCTTTCTGTTTTTAAACAACACTCTTTCTGTTTTCCAACTCACAAATTCTCTCAATTCTTTTACTCACCAAAATCTTCTGTCCTGTTTTTATTCACAATCTCCCTTCTGTTTTTATTCTCACCAACCATCTTAATTCATTTACTCTACAATTTCACAATTGTTAATTATACCCACATTTGATAAAGAATAACTAACAGCAGTAACTTAGCAAGTATTTCAAGTATAACTATGCCCACTAATAATACAAACAACAGAAACTTTTAATGGCATGAATAACAGTACTAATTCATACAAAACTATACAAAAACATAAAGAGATAAAAGATTTTAAGGATTTAGCATTCTAATATCAGCAATCAAATATTATAATCTACTTACATCAAAAGCTTTTGTAAGTAAATCTGCAACATTTTTATCAGTATGGATTTTAACCAGTTGAATCAACTTCTTTTCATTACAATCCTTAATAAAGTGATGTATAATCTCTATATGCTTCATTTTTGAATGAAAAACAGGATTTTTAATTATGCAAATAGTACTGTTATTATCAATAAAGATTTTGGTATGCAAGAAATTGTACCCATAATCAAGTAATTAATTCTAAATCCAAAGCACTTGTCCACAGCAACTTGAAGCAGCTACATATTCAGCTTCTTTGTGGAATTTGCAACTACTGTCTGTTTCTTGCACTGCAATCTATCATTCTACTTCTAAGAATTTGACAACCACATATTGTAAGAAATCAAATCCAGCTTGCCAGCATAATCCATTATCAGTGATGGCTTACCAAATCAAAAGATGAATCTTTTGGATACCAAAGACCTAATTTTGGTTGACCTTTTAAGTACCTAAAAATTCTTTTCACATCATGAAGATGTGACACTTTTAGGTTGACTTGGTATCTTGCACAGGCACACACTGTAAACATAATATTAGGTCTTGAAGAAGTAAGATACATCAATGAACCAATCATTGATCCTGTATAAATGACATCCCACTTCTTTACCATATTTTATCCTTGAGCAAAAGATTGAGTTCCATAGGATGCTTGCTGTCTGACATCACTAAAACCAAATTTCTTCAAAATCTCAGTCACATACTTGTCTTGGCTTATAAAAATCCCATCTTCCTTCTGCTTCACTTGCAGTCCTAAGAAGAATATGAGTTCACCCATAGAACTCATTTGAAACTTCTTTTGCATCATCTTCTCAAACTCTGTGCATAACATCTTCTTTGTAGACCCAAAAATGATATCATCTACATATACCTGTACTATTAAAATATCACCTTGGTCCTTCTTGATAAATAATTTTTTGTCTATTTGTCCTCTCTAAAACCCATTTTCTAACAAATAAGTGGACAAGGTCTCATACCAAGCTATAGGAGCTTGATGCAAACCATAGAGAGCCTTTTCTACTTTGTAAACTCTGTCAGGGAAGTCTGGATCTTCAAATCCTGGTGGTTGAAAAACATAGACTTCCTCTTCAATCTTACCATAAAGAAAAGCACTCTTGACATCCATCTGGTACACCACAAAGTCTTTAAATGAGGCATAGGCTAAGAATAGCCTAATTGCTTTAATTATGGCAACAAAAGCAAAAACCTCATCATAATCAATCCCTTCTTCTTATGTGTACCCTTGAGCAACCAATCTTGCTTTGTTCTTTATCATAATGCCTCTTTCATCCTTCTTGTTCCTGTAAACCCATTTAGTGCCAATAGCCCTTTTTTTCATTTGGTAGATCTACCAAGGTCCAAACCTTTTGTAATTTGAATTGTAGAAGCTCATCCTGCATAGCTTCTATCCAGCTTGGATCCTTCAATGCATGAATTACCTTTTTGGGTTCTTTTTGTGATAAAAAGAAAGCAAATAAGCAATTTTGGAAGTCTTTATGGTTTGTTCTTTGCTGAACTGAACTAAACAAACCATGTTCTTCCAAATTCTTTGTCATTCTTCTTGTTTGAGGTGCTGAATTCAAATCTCCAATAATTTGTTCAATTGGATGATCTTTGTGTATTCTTGTAGTTGGAATAGGACTGACAAGAATATGTGTATCCAAATTAGTCATGTCAGCCTCTGCACCATCATCTTTAGCATCACTAAATCTGCCAATTTCTTCCAAATTAGGTATATTTGGATCATCAGCACATCCATAGACTATATTCTCATCAACAGCATTATCCTCTATGCTAGCAGCATTAACATTTAGACTAACAGTATTAAGATTTTTAGTGCTGTTTACACTTGCATCCTTTTCTTGATTAATTCTTTCACCCTCTTCACTTGGGTTACAACCTTCATTCCTTGGATCTTTAGCATCCTTCTTTTCCTCCTCCCCTCATGGTTTGAATCCAGTATCAGGAGAATCCTTTGAACTAAAAGAGAATGGTGGATCTTGAGTCCATAATGGTAATAGTATGTAATCTTTGCCAGGTACTATCTCCACTCTAGCTTTACCTGCATTGTCACATGCTTTTGTACCTGCATTACCATTAGACTGATTCCCTGCAACAACTGGCTTATAGTTCATAGAATTTGTTAGTGCATCTATATCAAAAAGCCAATTAGGTCCACTTCCTGCAATATTAGGTGTATTCTCACTAAATTGAACATGCAGGTTCTCTTCTACTATCCTAGTTCTACTGTTGAATACTCTGAATGCTTTGCTATTGGTAGAGTATCCTACAAAGAACCCTTCATCAGCCTTTCCATCAAACTTACCTAGGTGATCTATGGTATTAAGGATTGTAACAGGACACCCAAATGGTCTCATGAAGCTTAAGGCAGGTTTTCTACCTAGAAAAAGTTCATAAGGGGTCTTGTTGTGAGGCTTGATAACTAACACCCTATTTTGGACATAACAAGCAGTATTAACTGCTTCAGCCCAGAAAGTTGTTGGCAATTTTGAATCAGCTAGCATAGTCCTAGCAGCCTCTATTAGTGTCCTATTTTTCCTTTCAGCTACTCCATTTTGTTGTGGAGTCCTAGCAACACTAAATTCCCTCTTAATACCCTTCATTTCACAGAACTGATTCATGACCCTATTCTTGAATTCAGTCCCATTGTCACATCCAATCACTTTCACCCTAAGGTCTATTAGATTTTCTATGCCTGTTCTGAATGTTTTAAGGATTTCACTAGTTTCATCCTTAGTGGCTAAAAAACCCCAACTAAACATACTAAAGTCATCTGTGACAACTAGGCAGTATATCTTTTTCATTAAACTCTTTACAAATGTTGGGCCAAACAAATCCATGTGCAACATTTGTAATGGTTGGCTGATTGAACTGACAGTTTTGGTCTTACAAGAACCTCTGTGTTGCTTTCCCTTCTGACAAGCAACACAAGTTTGATTAATTTCAAAAAGTTTTGAAGGTAAACCTCTTACAAGGTATCCGTTTACCAGTTTATTCATTGTTTTGAAATTTACATGTCCAAGCCTCCTATGTCAAAGATTAGATTCATCTGGTGTGGATTTTACAAAGAGACAAGTGAGACCTCTTTGAGGAACAACATTCTTTAAATCAACACTGTACATGTTATCCTTTCTAGGAACTTTAAGCAAAACATGACTTTCATCAGTTAACTTAAAGTTTGGAGACAGAACAATACATGCAATATCAATGAAAAGAACACTATTCTTCTTGTCACACATTTATGAAACACTGAAGAGGTTAAACTTTAGTTCCTTTACAAAATACATATCTTCACAATCGAATTTACTATTTCTTATTTTACCTTTCCCATTAATTTTTCCTCCTTTGAAATTACCTCCAAAGGCAACAAATCCTCCATCAATTTCTTCATAATTTGTAAGATAGGATCTGTTTCATGTCATGTGCCTAGAGCATCCACTGTCAATCACTCCATTATCCTTTAAATCTTATTGTGGATTGCCCTGCACATAGGAAAAATTTAGTTTTCTTTTTAGGGGACCCAACCATTACTGACTTTGGCTTTGCATTGTATGCATAAATCTAGTCAAATCTTTTAAAGGACATTGAAGGCATCATTGTTTCTAGAGACAATGGTCTAAATTTTGTGCTTGGTCTCAAAACCCACATGCTGAGGCCTTAACAACATAACTGTTTCTCTTAACTAGCACTAGAGCTTATTTTCGGGCTCAATATAGTATTAACCATTGTCTTTCCTTAACTGTATTAAGAAATGCTTTTGGCCTTTAAAATAAAAAAAACCAGTATTAACCTTGTTCCTTTAACAGTATGAACCTTTTAGTGAAAATTATTGTTATTTAGCTATTGTTATTTTATTAAAAGCGCCTTCTTAAACAGTTGGTACATGCATTATAAAAACTTAATAACTTTTTCATTGGGTCCTGCATTTTTCACTAACTGTTCTTGATTTAACTGTATTACTGTATACGCAGAATTAAGTGAAAATTGGGCAAGACATAGATTAAGACTGTTCTTGGATCCATGTTTCATTTTTGGATGGGGTGAGATAATTTAAAGAAAATTCTATTTATTCACCCTTTCAACATTGGTCCAAACTGGTTTTGCTAAATCCTTCCGTTATTATACCAGTTATTGCAATAATTTTCAATTGTAAACTACCACACACATGGACAAGCTTTGTGAATATTACTCAACAATCACTCCCTAATTTTGTGACATATATTGATTACAATTTCTCTTGTTTCCCCTGGGACCTTTCTAGATGATCTGATAGAAGGACTTTATGTGGCTTGCCCTATTTGCTCACAGGTTTCCTATTAGTTTTAGAGTTTACAAACTCAATTTTTGTATAATTAGGCTAACTGTTTGAAACTTAGGCTATTTGTTCCTCACTTTTAGACACCAATCCCTCTATAATTGGGGCTCTCTTATCTTTTCCTGTAGTCTTAGGTTCATTAAGTCTCAACAATAGGCTTTTCAACTACCGCTTCACTAAACAACTTATTCACATCAACAAAAATTTAATCTAGACATGATAAACTAATCAGGTGTTTGGCTGCAATAAAAATTCCCAGTATAAGGAGGTGGGGACTAGCATTATACCCTAATCCTGTTTTGCACTTATCCATTATCTGACTTTCTTGAAGTTTACTTAGGCTTTTTGATGAATTTTCAAATTTTTATACTGTAAGTTATACCTCATCTTTTTTTTTGTAGTCAACTCTAACTTCTTTTTAAGCTCTGTAATATCTAAATCTCTTAAATAGATTTCACATTTTAAGAGTTTTATATCTTCCTCATACAAAGACTCATTTTTCTTAAAGACTACCAGTCTAGCTTCTACAGATTCTAAACCAGTTTTATAAGAGACATCACTTATCCTAGCTGTTCTTAAGTCTTTAACTAATTGTTCATTTTGTTCTTTTAGATCTTTTACACATTCTAAACAAGATAAACAACAATTTGAGTCATTAGATACCTTAGAGTTTGTAGAAGAAGTTGAACTTGTTGAAGAATAAGTCATGAGAGCAAAATTGGTTGGACCTTCTTCTGTTTGGTCACTCCAATCATAGCCAAAACCATCACACTGAGACATTAAGGCATTTGAAGTAGTTTCCTCAACTAGCACAGTCCTTCTGGTAGGCTCCCTGTTCATGCTGTCTTGATTCCTGGGTGCCCTGCATTCACTTGCAAAGTGTCCTCTCTTGTGGCAGTTGAAACACTCCACCTTGGACTTGTTAAACCCAATTCTTTCTTTGTTGGCCATGTCTAGCTTTCTTTAATATTCTTCATGAATCTTCTTGCCCTCACAGTCATCATAGCAATGTTCCACCTTAAGTCCCTCTCTTCTAGATCATTAGGATGGATTTGTTGTAGATCTTCATTATCAAGTTATAGAATACTTGGTTGGCTAGCAAAGAAGGAATAAATCACAGCATCACTTAAATTTTCAACAGTTGTTGAGCTATGAGCAGCACCCTGAGTGCTAGCAGTATTAACACCTTGAGCAGTATTAACTGCTCTAGTTGCACTGTTTGTGCCGCTAGAAGACAGAAAGGCTACATTGTGTGAGTTTGTGGTTGAGCTAGATGTCCCCTTGACCTCTGATTCATAAGCCTTTAGGTTGTTGAAGAGGTCATCCAAACTCAATGTCTTAATCTCTGGTTGTTCTCCTACACAAATAGTATGCATAGTCATAATTTCTTGTGATAACTTTCATAGACTTCTGATTGATGTCTTTTTTAGGGATACTTCACCATGCATCTCTCCAGATTGACCAATTAGCTTTGAAGCCTTTCGTTAGGTTTGGCTCAATCACTTTGAGTTGGATGTAGCCAAAGTTTTCATATTGCTTGTTTCAGAAGATTGTTTTGGTTTTCTTTTGTAGAAGTTATTACCTACAATTGTTTCTCAATAGCCTGCAATCAGGTGTCTTAGTCATCCTTGTACGAGTTGAATATTTATTGATGCTCATTTCGTAAAGCCATAACCAAAGTGTTTCTTGCCTTAACTCTGCCCTTCTTTGTGACTTTCTCTTCAAACTTGTGGAGGGATAACTTATCCTTACCAATCAACAGTTTTTGTTACTATAGGTGCATACCATTTTCTACGATACTTCTTAGAGTGTAATCAATGCATATGTAGGTACTGCTCCATCCCCATCTTTAGAGTTCATACTCAAGGTTAGAGTCATGGGTAGCTTGATGGTTAGAGTAGATTGAGAATCTATATTGCTTCTTCTAAAAAGTAGATCTTGTGTGTGGTAAGGTTCTTCTTATTCAAAGCTTTCCCACAAGCTCTGATACACTTGTTGATCCACAGTTTCAGATCTTGCTTAGCTTGTATCAAGGCTAAGTGGTATAGGAATAAATCAAAAAAATATGATAGAACTTTTGATTATGAATATCAAAGACTATGCGGAATCTAGTCAATGATACTAAGAAGAATTTCAATGAAACAATAATGAATAACAAAACAATTTATAAACTTTTAGCCTCAATATAATATGAACACTCTTAATAGTGTTGGGGTTACAAAACTTGAGCTATGAAAAATTATATGACATGACTCGATTTGATACTTTGGATATGATATTAAATTCTATACCTAGGTCTCTTTATATACACAAGGATGTCCTAATGGGATAATACTTTTGTTCTAAGTTATATGATCTTTAAACAAATTACTATGCGTATCTTTTACAAAATATCTCATACATATCCTCCCAGCAATCTTAATTCTATTGTTTAAGGCACACTGTCATTTATCCTTTCAGCAGTTGTAAATCTTTCGGGCACAACTGTTAGTAACTTTTGTACCAGCAGCACTAACTGTGTACAAGCAGTATTAAGTTAACTACTTAGAAAGTTTTCTTCAATCTTCATCAGCTTAGGAGTACTAAGTTACAACTAGCAGTACTAAGTTTTACTCTTAGCAGTACTAACATTACTTAATTGTAGTAACTAGAGTTGTTAATTATTACTAGCAGTAGTAACTTACACTAGTAGTACTAACTACTTAGCATATTTTTCATTAAGATTACTAACAACACTAATTTATGCTTAGCAGCAGTAACTAATACCTTAACAGTCTTAACTTTCACTAGCAGTAGTAATTTCTATAAGAGCAGCAATAACTTTGTGCTGGCAGTCTTAAATACTTAGAATAATTTCATTCAGCAAGCACTAACTTGATTGAATCCATAATATCCATAAGAGCTTAAGCAGTAACTCCAAAACGCATTCAAGAAGTTATTTTTAATCCAACAAAAGGCGAAGAACTATCTCTTCCAAGCTATTGATAGATCAATTCTGGAAACTATGCTTACCAAAGACATTTGAAGCTTTTGCCGTTTTTAACCATATAAGGGCCCGTCTCGTTAGGGCAATTTCATGGCATTTGCATTTTAATTTCCTCCAAATATTGTGTTTGGTATCACAAATGACGGAATGTCACTAGGGGTGTTAGTCGGGTCAGGTCAAAGTCGATTCATGGTTAAAAATTTCATACCCGAACTCGACTTTATTTGAATCGGATTAGTCGAGTTCGTGTCAATTCGGGTCAGGTCAACTCGAATATGAGTAAAATGTGATAAAATTGTTTTTTATATTCGTTTAAATAGAAAATTTATAAAGTTTATGTTGAAAAAAAAATTATACGGGCCAACAGGGTCGACCTGAACCCGAGTTACCAAAAATTTCCAACTCGATACCTAAACCTATTTTGTATACGAATTTTTTTGACCCGAGTAACCCGACCCAAATAGGTTTAATCGGCTTCGGGGTCGGGTTTTTTGATACCCTATTTGTCACTTTCTAAAATATTATGAATTTCTATCAATCAAAATGCGAAGGTATTTTAAATTTCGAAATTTTAAATTCTCAATAATTTAAATTTCCTAGAATTTCATAATTTTAAATTCACGAACCAAACGCCACCTAAGAGCCTGGTTGAGAAAGAAAGTGGTGTAGCTATAAAATCACTTCGTATTGATCGCGGGGGGAAGTTACATCACTTGAGTTTACTACTAATTGTAATGATAATGGTATTCAAAGGCAACTAACAGCCCCATACACCTCTCGACAAAACGGCATAGCAGAATGAAAAAAATAGAACAATAATGAAAATGGTTAGGAGCATGTTATCTAGTAAGAGGTTTCCAAAAACATTCTTAGAGCACAAGGTATGGTCTCAAACCATGGAGCTCAAGCTGTGGAAATAGTAGTGTCACATCACCACTTTTTCCTATAACACCCCCCCAACACCAAAAACAGGCTTCCTAGTTAACACCACATTTCTGGTGTTATGGTGACTACACCTTTTTTTTTCTTTCTTATTTAAAAAAACCACACATATTTTTTTTCTCATTTCTTTAAATAAAAGATTACATTTAAACTAAATTTTATATATATTAAGACTAATATTGTAGTTAAACTTGCAATAACTAAATGTAAAAACATCAAATATATAGGGACTAAATGTGTCAAGAAAGAAAAAAATCAAAAATAAACTCAAAACTTCCACCTTCTTCCTCTTGAGATACCTGCAACACGAAAAAAGAAAAAACCATTCACAAATACACACAAGAAAACACAAACACAAACTCAAAAAAGAAGAAAAACAAACACAAAAACGCGAGACACGGTACAGTGTCTCGGGCCGTCGTACTGCATTTTCCGAGACCATTTGGGCTGGGGATGTCGGCGCCAAGCACGAAAACACCACTTCTGTTGTGGGTCTGGCATTTTTGCCCATAACGCCACAAAAATACCATCGTACCGTGTGCTCTTAGGATACTACCGGTTTGTTTTCCCTTATCTAAATTCGACATTTTTTGAACAGATTGAGTGCTTTCTTGTTTGAATGATGATTGCCCAACGCTTGACACAATATTGTTTTTGTTTGTAGAAGGAAATAAAATTGAACGGTTACTTTTTGCAAGTTGATTTTCAGCCCTAATCGCGAGATTATAAGCATCATCTAACGTGTAGACAGGAACAATAGAAATTCTATCTTGAAAATTCTAAATGTAATCCATTGATATATCGTGTCACTTGTTGCGACTCGGTTTCTGTTAGATCATTCCCCCATGACAAAAAATGAAATTCAGTGGTGTATACTTCCACAGAATGGTTTCCTTTAACACAATTTTAGAGAAGATTAAACAATATTTGACCATGATTGGGTAGAAGGAACCTCCTACGTAACTCTCGTTCCATTCTTTCCCAACTAACAGTGGGTAGTTTTCCTTGTTGCTCCTGTATATTTTACAAGTTCTTCCACCATGATTGTGCACCATCCTTAAGCTTATATGCATCTAGATTAACTCAATTATGTTGGGATTTAAGAACTATGTTAACCATTAACACTACGAGTACACAGCGAATATGGATCAAGTAAGGTGTATATGATTAACCACACAATAAATAAACAAAAGAAACATAGGAAACTAACTCTTGAAGTCAACGGAAAATGTAATGATGTTAATTTAAAATAAACCGGTAACAAATGATTATCTCACGATCTTATCTCACGATCTTCCTAGATTAGCAATAAGTTTTATTATGACAAAAACATAGTTAAAAACATCTCATTCTCAATCTCTTACTATCTCTAAAACTTTAATCTTGTAGAAAACCACAAAGTGTCACAAAAATAAAAGTGTATGATTTTATACAAAAATGTTTTTTACACTTAGGATTTAATTAATCATTCATGAACCTAATCAATGCAGCAAATCCTAAGGGCCAATCTTACATGGATTACACATGATCTCTCAAGATTTTGCAAATCAAAATTAGGAGTTGGTTACTGTAGGCCGGTGCCCTTTCTTTTGGCTGTCGGTGCCCTTCTTCAATAGCACCGGAAGAATCGGGCTACAGTAAAGTTTTTGGCTATAAATACCAAGCCATTTCTCATGTTTTGACACACCTTTCTCATCTGAAATACTTTCTAATCATCTGATCTTTCTCTTATGTCTTGAATATTTTCTTTAGTCTTGGTAGGTAATTTCTTCAAAGATGAAATTGCCAAAATAGAGTTCGAGAACACCAAGTCACAAGTACATTGTGTGCTCGTTCTCCATCATTCATTCAGGATCATCTTCGCTGTAGTTATAGTTGTCTAATATCATTGTTAGTTGGATTCCAAGTTATAGTAGTGTTGCTATTGATTCCTATCGTCGTGAAGAATCGGTGATTATCTTTGTATCATAAAAAGAAGTGTCTAACCAACGTTGGTGTGAGGCTTCTCCGCGGTTCTCAAAAAGGAGATTGGTGATAGTGTTTACGAACTCTCGAGTAGGTGACTCGGGGAGTGGCTAAGCTTAGGGCAAGAGTGTCCTTGTAGCTAAAACCATATTTAAATTACTTGTTGTCCCGGATATCGTTTTCGTATACCTATCTGCCTTACTTGCATTTTATATCTCTTCCATCAAAATCAAATATCATTTTTCGCTAATCCATTTTAGCAAACAAGTTTTTAAACAAGTTTTAAAAGGCAACTATATCAAGAACTATTCAACCCCCCTCCCTTCTAGTTTCCTACACTTGCATCAGACTAGTGTTTACCAAAGTTTTTAAAATAAATTGATTTTAATTCTTTAAACGATTATGATTCGGAAAAACTACAAAAAGAAGGGTCATTTAGCAACGCCACCATCTGATTCGAGGCAAATTGTATTTTATATTGGAAAAAAACCGTTTTGAACTTATGTGAAATCTAAGGATATGATCTTTAGGTACCATCATAGCCTATGGTGACTACAAACCTACCTTCAAAGATAAAGATGGCAAGGATGTAATTACTCCATATGAAAAGCTTGATTAAAATCAAAAGAAAATGCTTTCCAAAACAAATGAAGCAAAATGGTTGTATTACAATGCTTTACCTAAAAGGATATGAAGAAATTTCATGTGTGGCACGGCTCAAATATTTGGGAAACTCTTTAATAAATCCCACCAAGGTACAAACAAGTTGTTAAAGATAATAAATATATTTTTTGTTCAAAAATATGATGAGTTACAATACGGATGATAAACAATGATTGTGCCTTTTTTAGATTTAATACCATTATTACCTCTCTTAAAGCACTTGATGAATCTTTTTCAAGTCGTAATCATGTTAGGAAATTCTTAAGAGCTCTTCCATCCAAATGGCGACCGAAGGTGACGGCGATAGAAGAATCTAAAGACCTATCAAAACTATCTCTAGACGAACTAGTTGGTAATCTCAAGGTCTATGAGGTAGTACTTGAGAAGGACTTGGAGATTGCAAAGAACAAGAAAGAAAAGAACAAATCTCTATCCTTGAAAGCAAGACAAGTCTTGAGTGATGAAGATGCATCTTCCTCAGATAGCAATGATGAAGAATATGCAATGGCCGTAAGGGGCTTCAAAAAGTTCTTTAGAAGAAGAGGCAAGTTTTTCCGACAACCTCACGATGAAAAAAAGAACTTCCGTAAAGTTAAGGAGGACAAGAAGGAAGACCGAAGGTGTTTCAAGTGTGGTGATCTAAATCATTTCATTGGTGATAGTCCTAAAAATTCTTTCGGCGATAAAAAGGCCTTTGTCGTCGGAAGTTGAAGCGACAGTAGAGATGACTCCAAAAAGGAGGAGATATGTCTCATGGCTCACTCAAATGAGTTTCCTCCCCCCCATCCGAACCTTTTATTATAGTAGTTCATCACTAGATATGGAGTCGAAGGCAAAATGGTATCATATGACAAACTTTGTCAAAATTAGTTTTTAAAAATTATTAACAAGGAATAAACCGTAAAGACCCAAAAATGAATCACTAAAGGTACATGTTCTAGCGACTTAAAACCAAGATAGACATATTAGAGAAAGGTAAGGAAATAAGTAACAAATGTGATGTTTGTGACAAGCTTAAAATGGAAATTGAGTCTCTAAAACTAAAAAATACTAGTTTGATAATAGTAGTTATCTTTGCGAAAAATGATTCAAAATACAAAAAGCGTCAAAAGAATAGTATGGGATTAGGTTTACCAGAGGGGACATAGCTTCGTTTGTTAGGCAACATTAAATCAAATAAAGTAGGTTCCTAAAATTTTTGAGAAGCCATTGTAGAACGGCTAGTGCCGGTTTCCATTGGACAACAGAACCGATGTTTCAGCGAACAACACGACCATCTGATGGGACTGCACAAAATGGAAGAACTAAGATCAACATCGTAAAGATAAACGACCCATCTTAATAACCAAACGGTCTATTTTAGCACACCAAAACGTAACAAACAACCACCAATTAAAAAAACTTGGCCAAGGTCATGGAAAAGTAGAATCCAACGCCCCAATAAAAAGACAGGGAGTCTAATGTCTTATTTCCTAAGAGGGGACTATCATCTAGTGGGTTGGATACTATGGAACACAACTTATGAACATCAATCTTCAACACATGTGTTACAATCAATCGGAGTCTTTTCCCTCCATTTCATAATGGACACCAAACGGTATGCATAACACTAACGGACCCATGAGATATTGGGGACCACATGCATGCTGAGTGTTCGATGGAATCTAGGTACATCAAAAGGTGATTTTGAACGGATGAATGGATCAAGATTAGCGGTTGCTCAAGACAATGACGGGAAACAAAAATGTATTCTCATCTTATTATACGACATAAATGGAGGTAACTGTGTGGTTTTGGTATGTAACACCAAAGCAAGATCATTGGCAAAGGTAGATTTCCCATAAACTCACTCTCTATTTCATGATGATTGTGTCACTAGAAAATCTTTCTTTAGTCTCCTTAGTGTAGGTTTCAAATATGCGATAAAAAGGTAAGGACGATTTAAGGAAACCGATAGCGAAATAATTAAAGAGGGCATAACCATAGGAAATGGGAATAAGAAACATGGCCTTTACTTTATGAAAAATGGATTGGAACTCACCAAAAGATGCTCTTTGTTTACCTTTATAGACGATTCTTCGAACTGTATGGCATCATAAGGTTGGTCACGCCAATATCCGATCTTTATACAAGCGTTATCATTATAATGAGAGTTAGAAGTTTACCCAAAATTAAAATTAAAAAACTTTTTTACGACGCTTTGCAACGTCGGAAAACAAGTACATGAAGCCATTAAGGCTAAAAAACTTGGTTTCTACTTCTTATAGTGTCTAGAACTTTTACATATGATTGTTTGGTCCATTTTTTCGGCCGTTCAAAGTTACGGAGGAAACTTATTACACTTTGGCATTGTCGATGGGCTATTCAAGTACACTTTGGACAAGATTTTTAAAACATAAAAATGATTGCCTTTTGGTCATTCTTGAAATTTTAAGTAAAAAGATTTCAAGTCCAAAAGGTTGCATCATTATTTAAATCCGTACGGGATATGGGTCGGGATTTGATAATAAAGTACAATTCGGAGCCTTTTGTGATGCTAACGGCATTACACATAACTTTTCAGCTCCATGTACTCTACAATCAAATGGGGTAGTAGAACGTAAGAATACAACCCTACAAGAAATGAGTAGAACCATGCTGAATGAACAATCAATTCCTCAAAAATTTTGGTGTAACACCGTCGACACTTCCACCTACATACTTAATAGAATTCTTATTAGACCTTTCCTCGGAAAAACTCCTTATGAGCTTTTCAAAGGTAGAAAAGCTCCAACTATAATTTTTAAGTGTTCGGTAGCAAATACTTTTATCTTTAATACCAAAGACTACTATCCAAATTCGACCAAAGAAACGAAGGCATTTTCTTAGGTTATTCTTTTCTAATAATAAAGATGATTGTTCTAAATAAAGAAACATGAAAGTTGAAGAATCTCTTAATATAATAATTTGATGGAAGACCTCCTTTAAATCACCACCTTAGTAGATGATGATTTGTTGAAATCAATTATCATGGAAATATCAAGATAAAAGACTTAGAAGTCAAAGGAAAATGAACATTAACAAAGAAATTACAACATCAAAAGCTCTAAAGATCATCCCATTGGAAAACCGTCATAGGAAGTCTTAAATCAAAGAATTCTTAGGATTCTCAAGTACTAGAAATAAAAATGATTTCATGACACCCTTCGCATCATGAGCCAATGAATAGAAAATATAAATCTTCTCAGTACTTTCTTTTAGTTTTTTTGGAATATGGTTCATTATATTTGATTTATTTTCTTTAAAATGAGTGTTTCAGGGAGCTCGGATGATATTTGTGTTAGTATTCCAACTAATATTCAAATTATGACTTAGATCACAAATTCGATCATCTTGACAGTTTTCAGTTTGAGCAAGAAATCGGGCATACTATTTGCTTGAAGCTCAAAAAATATCAAGTTGCCTCTCAAGATATTTCTTCTACTCCACATGTTTTACCAACATAAAACATGAAAAATATCTATATCCTTTTCCAGAAGAAAAGATATGACTGACATCAACTCACACATGCAATGTTGGGGTCATATTTAATTACTTTGCTCAAATGAACCTATTCCAACTTACGCAACTTTAGAAATCCAAACGCTTAAAACCTTTCTCTTAAATACTCCCTCATTTGTGTCAAATCATTTTCTTACATCTTACTACATTGTTTAATACAAATAAAAACATTTTTTTTGACTTGTTCTGTGAACGTTTTACAAAGAAACACATGGTCATTATGGCGTTTTTTCAAAACCGTTCATTGTAGCTTATATTAAAAGGAGCTTAAGGTGGTTCTCAAAAAGAAATTTTTTCAATCTTTCCTTGTCCTTGAGATTGAGGAAAAGCACCTCCAACATTATCATGAAAATTTCTCTTCAAATTTTTTTCCCTGTCGGACGGGTGACATTTCAAGTTTCAAAACCGGTTGCTCTTCGTTGAATAGCACCTGCGGGAACCGCCTGACCGTATGACATTTTTTTTCATACGTATTTTACAAAATCATTAAATTTTCCTCCACATCACATCAATCATCCCCTAGGGTTAGAGGCTTTTGACTTTTAGGGTAAATCTAATCAATTAGATTACATCAACATTAATTTAACAAGTAACGCATTATATTGACCTCCATCTTCTTCTAATTAAAAGGAAGTGATTTGTAACTTCATTCTCATTATTCTCCCTCATAATGCCTAAAGAAATCAAAGCCAATTTAAAAAGAATGCTAGGATAAGTCGACCCTAAATGTCGACCCAAAACTGATTTGTTGACTAGCCACATTTGGTTGAAAAAAGTGGGTCCCATGCCATTTTGGCCGACCCCAAACCCACATTTTGTTGTAGTGATACCATCATATGTTTTAACATTTTTTCTTGGTATTGTTTCATTGGAAATTAACAGCCAAATACGCCACTTTATCTACAATTGGAAACACTATTCCTTTACTCGCTGGTACCACTTTTGTACACCATCGTTACCTTAATAGGAATCACCTGTTGTTTACTCTTCCCGTGTTCCCGTGGTTGCAGTGATCACCCTTGGCATACTTCTTGTTACCTCTCGTGAAGCCATATGGTCTCTTCACCACACCCTTTCCCGCCTCGCCTGTACTTTTTTTCTCTGCTATCATATCGGCAGCCACTTGTTTTACACTTCTTATTTTCAAGTTATATACTGGGAATCAAATGAAAGTAATGATTTTGTTTTGTGTGTTGTGTTTTATAGGGTGCTGTTGTGTATGAGATGGAGGTTATGAGGTATCATTGCAAAGCTGCAAGTGCTGGACAGGGTTCTGCAATTTCTGGGAGGTTTCTGCAAACGTTGGATACAATTTTACAAGTGATTGACGACATCTTGTGATGATGCAATCCCATCAAACACTTCAACCTGTTTTTATCCCTGTCACATAGTAGCAGCAGCAAGAGCGCTTGGCAAATTCACGTTAGTACATCAGTGACTTTCATTTTGTTGTAATTACGTTGAGCTAAACATGATGTGCAAAGCTGTTATTAGAGACGTCTTGAATTGTTGAGCTTTGTGACCTGTTTCAGTTAATTTGAAGTTTTGTTCTACTTTTAGATATCTTGAATTGTTGAGAGTCACTTGAGTTGAAGTTTTGTTCTACTTTTAGATTTTTGTTGCATATCTAGTTTTAATGATTCGGAATCAACAATACCAAACAAAAGTGCTAACATTTCATGTTATGTGATTTCACATAGATTAAAACGACGATTTCAGTAAGCAACTATTGAAGTTGAAGCATCTAGTCTCCGATACGAATACCCACTTCTTCGTTGTGGACGATTTCATTCGTACGAAATCACATAGTATGTATTGTGTCTTTATCTCTGTTTACTCATAGGCCATTGTCTTCACTTATTAACGTCATAATGTTATACACGTTTTAAATGCATACACTTTTAGATAATTTTACTATTTTTTAAAAAGTATGTAAAAATTATGACACATATATGTTGTTTGTATGTTGTGAATGTGTTATACTCCTAAAGAGTAGAGACGGGGATATCATGCCCAAATAGAAAAAGACAAGTTAAAGGTGATCCCGGTACGAAGGCATCATTAACTAAGAAACCCATGTTGGCTTTGCCTTATGATCTATCTTTTGTGCTTGAACGGGTTTGCTTTCATACGTAAGTTTCTATGTTTTAGTACGAGTTTGGCTAGAAATTCGTTGCAATCACAAATATAGCGTACTTCCGCGCAAGCATAGTTGTTGTTAAGGGTAGGGTTACTAACACCTAATTTCTATTGTTAATGAGATCATGGTGTTGCTCATCGAAGGTTGGTGTTAACTTTCATAGCGTCTAAGTGGTGAAGGAAATGTGGTTAATGAGTTAACGAGATCATTGTTGGAATTTAACAATCAAGTTAACCATTAACTCATACGAGTACGCAGCGGATGGATCTAGTATAGTACAAATAATTAACATACTGATAAAACACATTAAGGAACATGAAATATAAATAGAACACTAACCCTTGATGTCACCCGCAAGAATCACAAACCGAATGAACGAAACTAGTGACTAAGTGGTCACCTCTACGAGTGCTCACACAAACACGTCAAACAAGCACGCCCGGATGCTAGTCCAAACCTCACGTATACCAATACAACAAGTGTACACCAAAATAACTGAAAAACTAAATCCAAAAGCCTCACACACCTCTGGACCGAAATTCAGAATGAAAAGACTAGAGCTGAACCGAATTCGGTTGTGGTGTTGCTACAGTACAACCGAATTAGAGTTCCACACACCCTAGATCGAATCCGACTATTGTAACACCTTGACAATATGTAAACCAATGTAATTAACCCTCTGGATCAGACCTGGGATCGAATCACATACGAATAAACTCTAAAAGAGTTAACCGAATTAGGACAGGAGTAACAAGTGACCACCGAAAATCAAAACTGTTAACTAAGGGTTTTGATCTCGGCTGTGTTGGAGTGAAAGGCGAGCACAGCAGCTTTTGGTGTGTTATTTCTTTTGATTCACCGGTCAAGGAGTGGGGAAGAGGTGATATATATAATCCCTCAACCCTAGATATGATAAGAATAAACTCCATGAGTTTAAACCTTATCAAACTTCCTTTAAACTTAATCCTTTCCTTTCAAATCCTTATCACCTAGATACATAGAACCAAGACATTCCCAAGAACATTCTTAGACCTTCTATGACCGGCCATAAGACAAAAAGATCAAGGAAAATTGTCTTAGTCACCTTGTTGTCCGAATGGTTTACTTAGAAACGATATTGTGAAGTTTAAGCGTACTCTAAATGTTTTTCGTGTGTGCCCCCAATAGGCTCACACACCTCTAGTCGTATATGTCTAATCCAACTATCACATTCCAACAGCTCCCACTTGAGAGTTGGAGTAGCAGACAGCCCATATACTAACGACGGAAACGTCTAGCAACACTCACATTCGTTTTTAAAACTAGAAGTGTCTGAGATCAAGTTTCATAAACATTCTCAGTAGCATGGTTATTTTATCTCTTGCTATAATCATCCCTTTGTTCAAATACCGTTAAACCATGGATATGGATCCTAACTCATTCCATATAGTTTAATCATTTAGATTCTCGTTATAGAATTCAATACAGATATACCAAATGTAATCAAGAATCAACTTGCATTACCCTTTGGGTTCGGCCAAACAATTATCTGATTAATTCTGGAGAGGCGCCAAGGTATTATTCTGCACATATCAAGTGGAGGAACAAATTCTTTGTTGAATACAAGTGTTGTGAATGCTGCTTCACATCACTTCCAATAATAGTCTTTATAACTACCTTTTTCAGGACAGCGTTTGACATAGAATTAAAAAGTGATATCCACACATACCAGAACTTGTTTGTATTCTCAAGTCTAAGGATGACTTAACTAACCATTTTCAAATTTTACTTATGACAACGGATCCATAAAGTAAACATTCGAAGGTTGGGGTGTCCAATACGCATCCCTTGTGAGTAACATATGAGTTTGGTGGGAACCTTCCATATATTCAAAGAATATAACCAACACTCACATTTGCCTTATGTAACAATACTCCCATATTGTTAACCGACAATGGACTTATTTAGAATGATAAATCATTCAAGGATTAAATATGCAAATATAGGACAAACAATTTTTATATGAATGATAACAAATACCTCATATCTTTATTCATCAAAAAAACAAAATTGTTTTACAATCCCAATTATCCAAATAACTATAAAACAGATTTACCATGATACTACTACTAGCTGGAAGCATTCAACTAATTCCTAGTAAGTTCTGAATGCTTTGGAAAAGCCAACGCTTTTGTAAACGGATCAGCTAAGTTGTCATCTGTGTGAACTTTTTCTAACTTAATGTCACCAAATTCAATAACTTCGCGGAGGTAGTGAACTTTGGCACGGAAATGTCTAGCACCTTTTGTGATTCCAGACTCATTAGCTATAGCTATTGCTCCAGTATTATCACAATACATATTAATGGGTTTTTCAATTGTGGGAACAACACGAGCGAAGAGAGACAAACAAAAGATACCAGAAATGAATTTCCTAACCCATACAGCTTCCTTAGAAGCATCAAAGGCAGCAATATACTCAGCTTCTGCAGATGAAGTAGCGAAAATGCTTTGCTTGGCACTCTTCCAGTCAACAGCACCTCCATTCAAAACGAACACATATCCAGTCTGAGACTTGAGGTCATCAGCATCCGTCAGATATCCAGCATCAGTGTAGCAAGAAACCCTGAGCTCTCGTTTTAGATCACCTCCGTAAACTAGAAACATGTCCTTAGTATTCCTCGAGTACTTCAGAATGTTCCTTAACAAGTAGTTCCAGTGAAGATCACCTGGCATTCTGTTGGAATCGGCTGTTATGTTCTGAAGCTTTTGCGATACGCAACATCAGGGCGAGGTCTGAGTACATTAACAGCATACTAATAGAAACCCAACAGCGAGGGCATATGGAACACTTTGCATGCGCTTCAACTCAGCAGGTGTAGAGGCACCTTGTGATTTACTCAATCTAAGCTTATCCTGCATGGGGATACTCCCACGTTTGGAATTCTCCATGTGAAACCGCTTTAAGATTTTTTCGATATAAGCACTTTGACATAAGCCAATCAACCGTCTTGATCTATCTCTGTAGATCTTGATTCCAAGAATATATGCAGCTTCACCTAAATCTTTCATAGCAAAACACTTTCCAAGGTAGGATTTAACATCCTGTAACATTGGAATGCTGTTTCCCATGATCAATATGTCGTCGACATACAAGATTAGGAAAGTGACATTACTCCCACTAGCTTTTAGATATACACATGGCTCATCAGCATTTTGACTGAAACCAAATTTCTTTATTTCATCATCAAAACGCTTATTCCATTGCCTTGATGCTTGCTTAAGCCCATAAATGGAACGTTTCAGCTTGCATACTCGGTTTGGATATTTTGGATTGACAAAACCTTCAGGTTGCTCCATGTTGTTGGATTATATGGTAGTTGGATAAGCGATACGCAACTAGAGGTGTGTGAGCCTATTGGGGGCACACACGA
>BQNB010047682.1:0-42971 GCA_026074375.1 Tanacetum coccineum | reverse complement strand
TACTTTGATCTTTCATTTAGCAGTACTTTGACTTTTTCGTGGCAGAACTTTGACCTTTTGACTTGTATTTCCCAACACCTTGTGCTATCTTCAATCCAACGTGTCCTCTCTTTGATGGGTTTAGCCAATAGGATGCAAGGAGTGATGTGTTTACTTTGCCATGTGTACTTGATCTTGCGAATTATCTTATTTGCCCTTTAATTGTAGAAACCCCTTTGTTTTACCCTGAGTTAAATAGAGAAGGAGACGATGAATAGTGATGAGGTTCTTGGCGCTTTTTTTGTTTTAACTGAATTGGGTAAAAACAGGTATAACTTTAGGGTATTGGCAAGAATGGTCCTTGTGGTTTATAAGAAAATGGTGTAATAGTTTTGAAATTAGCAGAACAAGTCCCTGGACTAAGTATAAAAGGGTTTTGGGCTTTTGTTTTGGGCTTTGGATCCGGGTATGGTTTTGATAGAATTTGGCCCATTAAGCTTAGGGATCATTTGTGTAACTTTAGAAACTTAAGGGACTAGATTTGTAACTTTGGATTTTTGTCCTTTAGTGTTTGACTTTTGTTGACTGAGGGTTGACCAAGGCTTTGGCTTCCGGCTCTTGCACACTCTTCCGTTCTCGTATCCGTGTTTGCCCGTTTTTGACGGTTTTCTTGTGATTTTTGTCTTATCCATACTTGCACACACAAAACACAAAAACAAGTATATCTTTGCCATTTTAAGTGTGTTTTTGGTCATTTAGGGCTATTTTTGGTATAAAATGGATATGTGTTTTCACACATATTAGTCTTTCTAATTTAGAAAAGTAATTTATGAAATGAAATTTATAAACAGTAAGTTTATAACTAGTTTTTATTTAAAAGGTTTACTAAATTAATAAAAAGTTTTTATAAAAATAACAAAATAAGAGTAATTATACATTTAATAATAATTAAAAAAAATAAAAAAAAATATAATTAAATAAGGGGGCTGGTTATGGAGAAAAAAGGGAAAAAAGAGTTTAAGTATAAAACAAATTGGTATTAGATAAGGATTAGGGATTTAGGGTTAGCCTATAAATACAAAATTTGGTCCTCTCCCTCCTTGTTCCTTTTGCTCAACCGAAACCCCAAGAAGAGAAGAAAAAAATAAATTTTTTTTATCAAGAATCAAGTGTGTTGATTTAAGTGTAATCGGTTAAAGGTTTTAGATATGATCTTTAATCCCATTCTTGTTTAATTCTTCTTATAATAGTAACATTAATTGGTGGAATTAAGGTTTTATTAAAATTCAGTAAACATGTTAAGATGGTCATTAATAATCAATTAGGATGTAATTAATATTGTTTTGATGCATTTGGCTAGGTTTAGTTGTTGTTAAATTCAGAATTAAAATTGGGCAGATTTTTAGGTCATCTTGTAAGTGTCATAACTTGGTAATACGGATACCTTTTATTGATTTTCTTGAGCCTAAAATTAACTACAGAGAGTCTACTTTCCAACCCTATTTGTTTTATGAATTAAAAGTGTGTGGAGGTCAATCAAAATAATTTTACAAGATTCGTTGTCAAATCTTAGTTTTTGGGACAAATTCTGGGTTGTGTTTGTGAGGTCAAAAACAATATCAAACATCTTTTTAATTGATGGGATTGCTAATGTAGCAAGTTCATGATGTTTATGATTTTTTAGAATTTGTGTAGAATTTTCCTAAGTGTTTAAATGGGTCTGATCAAGCTAAACTTTTTGATAGTCAAATCAGATCAGAATTTGAGTAGTTTGTGATGTTGAATTTTTATAAAATAGTTAGGCTCAATATTATTTTTTCTAAAAACTCACAGTAGTTTATAACCCATTGGGAAGGTAGGGAATGCAGTAGGGAAAGTCAATTTGATGATTTAGTATTTTATTTGTATTCATGAAGTGACTATAAAATTCTGCCAAAAAGCTAGAAAACTCAAATAATGATTAAAGGTATTTAGAATATAAGTAAGGTATGGAAAGTGTGGTAAAGTGTTTATAATCATAAAATAGACATAGTAGTCCATAAATTGATTGTTACATCATCTTGGGCATTTAGCCTAATCGTGTGTAACATGTGTTTTATCTGTGTTTAGTTGATTGCGAGGAATTTATGAAGTAGCTGTGCATCAGATGAGTTTCATAGTCCTATTTTCCCGTTTTTATATTGGGATGAAAATGATGCAAATGTATTGAAATGTTTCATTGCTGTGATTATGTGTTTTAATTGCGTATGGACATTACATAACTATTACATGACTATGTGTTACATGTTGGTATTGATTGGGATCGGATGAGTACGTCTACTCAATGTGATTTGTGATATTGATTGGGATCAGATGAGTACGCCTACTCAGTGTGATTTGTGATATTGATTGGGATCGGATGAGTACGCCTAGTTAGTGTGATTTATGATATTGATTGGGATCAGATGAGTATGCCTACTCAGTGTGATTTGTGATATTGATTGGGATCGGATAAGTACGCCTACTCAGTGATACCTATGGTATTGATTTGGGATCGGCTGAGTACGCCTACTCAGTGTTGGTTATGATACCATGGGATCGGATGGGTACGCCTACCCAGTGTGTGAATGTGTTGATTTGATTTTGTTGCATGCTAGTATAGGGTCATGATAGTTCATTATTGTCCTACCTTGTTTTGTTAATCACAGTGAAAGCGAATTTTAATTGTGTGTCTAAAACCTATGACTCTCACCAACATATTTGTTGACGTTTTAAGCATCATTTTTAGGTGAGCATCTTGAGGAAAGTGAATTTAGGAAGCTTGGCTAGTGAGACCGTATGCTTGCATGCGGAGTTTATCTCCTAGTTTTCATATCGTACTTTGTTTGGATTGATACTTTGAATGTTGATTGAATGTTTTAGGTTTTGGGATATTTTGCTTATGTCTTTTTTTTGGAGTGACTCTTTTACCTCAATACAAGACCCCTTTTTCTTGTGTTAGGTATTGTCATGACACTTTGTATCCATTTTTGTTTTGTTGAATGCATTGTAGTTCTCTCTATTGTTGACACCATTGTGTTGTGATGATACACATGACATTATGCCTCGTGTTTCCGCCTTGGCAGGGTGTGACACCGCTGCTTATATAAGACAAAACGCTATCTGAAATGAGTAAACAAACTGCCACCAAAATTAACAAACCGCTAGCTTAGTAATCTTGGCAAACTGTTACTTAAAATTTACTCACACCGCTGCCCTATATTAGTAAATTGCTATCTTAAAAATAACAAACCCGCTGCCACTTTTTAAGATAGTAAACCGCTGGTATTTCTAACTTAGCAAACCGCTATGACAGTAAACCGCTGGCAAATAAGAGTTTCAATAAACCGTTGCTTAAATAGTTTACTAAATCGCTGGGTAGAAAAATGATCAAACCGCCACCAGATTGACACCAAACCGCTACCAAGTGAAGATTTGGACAGAGTGACGTTTAGTATGGACCATGAAATATATTAAACCGCTACTTGCACCTGTCCTAAACCGCTACAAGAATGAACTAGCAAACCGCCACTTGAAACTAGCCAAACCTCTACGAAAACAACCAAACCTCTACCTAGTGTCACTTTCAAGGTTTAGGACCACTTTGTCAAACCTCTTTGAAAGAATACAAACCTCTACTTGTAATCACTTTCGTATCCTTACTAACTTACCAGAAACAAACAAAAACAAGGACAAGTCTTGTTTGGCTTTACTTGAATTCGGCTATAATACAAACAAAAATGTACTCCTTTTCTCAAACCGCTACCAAGAGTGCATTTTGATAAATATGCATAGACTAACCAAAATAAGCTTCAACAAAGTCAAGAGTAAATAAATCACACTTGGACGATTCAAACCAACAACAACCAATTTAAAACTTGATTTTTCAACTCGTTTTAAACCTAAAACTTTCGAACCAAGCAAGAAATATGAAAAACCAATTAAGACGTGTTTGATTAAATAATAATCTGTGTTCAAGCAACCAATAAGCTAGAAAGCTAGTGCAAGAACATGCTTAAGAATCAAGCTATAAGAAAAGGGATAAGCCGTGTCTTATAAAAGGAAAACAAGGACGAAATAAGCTAAGGATAAGCTTGAATAAGCAAACCACAAACACTAGTAAACCTTGAGCTCTTGATACCACATGTAAGACTTATCAAATCACATACAAGACACACGAAATTAAAAGGAAAACTAGAGAGAAAGAGATGAGTTTAGAGAGAGGAATAACAAAAAGAAAAATGGATACATATTAAAATGAAAGTAAAATGAGCAACACCCTCTCCACATAAGGAGAGGGCTTTATATAGTAGAGTACATGGGCCAGCCTTTGGTTTAAGTGGGCTTCCAAGGCCGGTCTTGATATCTAATAGGCTTTAAAGTACGTAACTAGGTCTAATTAGCTTATAGAATTCTCGAAAACATAAACTAAGCTTAATATAAGGTTTGGGAATATTAATGACCATCACTTTACATAAAACTAGGTCTAACAGGTTCATCTCATCCCTAATAGAAAAGATAAGATTGCGGTTGTGAAAACAACAAAGACAAGTTGACCCATGATAGTTATGATTGTTGAAGTAAATGAGGTGATCCATGAGAGGTGGTTGAGGTTATGGTTGTGGTGAAGGTGGTGATGGGGTATCAAGAATGTGATCAAGAGGGGTGATTAGTGACAAGGAAAGAGTGATGTCCAAGGAGGGATGACTTTGGAGTAGAAGTGGATGTGAGGGTCTTGGAGGTGCATCCATGACATTTTTAAGAAAAGGATTAGATGGTTGAGGAGAGGGTGTGTCATTAGAAGTAGGAGGTGAGGATTGAGGTTTTGATTTAAATGAGGAAGAGGCAATGCTAAAGGTAGATGATGTATCTTTGGTGGATGGAGTTTTTGATGGTGCATTTGGTGGAGAAGGAGAAGAGGATTGTAACACCCCCAAATTGGGTCGCAGCGGAATAAGGGTCCGGGGCGTGTTACTTCATAGATCAACAACACAAGATATATATAGAACGACCGAAAAGTCGTTTGAAAACGATACATTGGATTTAACAAAGTAATTGTTACATAAGCCCGAAGCTTAACTTGTTCACTTGGTCAAATACAAAGATTTTCAGCCCATAACAGATAACAAAATGAAATGCGACAAAATCTTTAATGCAAGACATCCAAATCAAAACCACCAATGTATCCATCGCACCTTGTGCTTATTGATCCCCTGAAAAACATTGCTTTAAAAATCAGGTGGTCACAGTAAAATTCTTGTGACTCTGATGGCGGTCCCAGATATATTTGGGGGCTATTTTCTGGAGGAGTAGAATTTTTCAAGTTTTTTAAATTTTTGTAAAACAAGTCTAGAAAATTTTTCTAAAGTCACCCTTTTGCAGTCAATCTTATTTCACCATGAATCATCTAATATCTAATAATCAAGTTTACAAAACTAACTATTTTAAATTCTATTTAAGAAGCACAGATAGGTATATTAACTAAGAGATAATCATGTACAATATCATGTAAGTAACCATAGTGTATCAAAGTGCATGCAAGCAAGGGTTTATGATGATAAAATGGAATGATCATCCAAGGCAAGTTATGTTGCCCGTACTACGTACTAAGTTACTATTAAATAGCATAAGTTTAACTATCTAAGCATAATAAAGTAGTAAATATAATTAATATTATCATATAGCAATTTTCCAAATTGCTCACTACTTCTTATGTTTCTCCACAAGTTCCTGAGGCCTTTCCCGATTGACCTTAATCCACCACGATGCTCATCTCATAACTTAACTTGACGGTTGATAATTTTAGTTTGGCGGGTGTAAAATGGTTCCATGTCAGGGTCAATGTTGGGTGAGTTTTGAAAGACTCAAGGAACCTCATTTGTTAATGAATTAACATAACGAGTGAGGGAAGGAGTTTTTACACGCGAGGTCCCTTCGTCGTTTCCATCATCATCGTTGAGATGAGAGGAGGATGGTTGATCGAAGGTGAAGGAAGAAGAAGTGGAGTGACGACCTCTTCTCGTGCCACAATCCTTTCTAGTCTTTTGCTCTTATTGAGCGGTAAGAGGATTCATGACACGATTGTACAAGACATAAGACTCATTGACCAACTCAGGACTCTCACTCATGACGAATTTAAACAAACGGGTCAATAACATACCATAGGGCAAACTTAACCTAGCTTGTTTAGTGACCCACTCCATTCGTTTTGCCATATAATAGGCGAGGTTGAACTTTTTGGATCTTGCAATACAGTAAAGTATGTAACAAAGACACGCGGGAACATGGTCCCAATTACCCCCCAGACAGAAAACATTTTCCCATATAATTTCTTCCAAAGGCTTCAGGGTTGACACAATTTCACGGGTGAGAATTTGATAATCTTGAACATTAATTTTTTGCCTATAACGGGTGCGAGTGACATGACCTTCTTGATCATTTTGAACATACAAAATGATGTCATCAGGATAAGGAGGGTTGGTTTGGTATGGACCATCCCTAGAAACACCATATGCCAACTCGTCAAGTGACCACTTGTCGGTAAAGACACAAGCACCCTCATAAGGTATGTTGAGAATTTGAGCAAATACTTCAAGAGTGTAAGAAAAGAATTGATTTTGAATTACAAATTCGATTAACATTTGACCTTCGTCGATATATTTTATTTGATATTCACTATAAAACTCAAGTATGAAGCGAGGATAAATTTGGTCATTGATTTCAAGAAGACACTCAAACTCAAGAAAACTAAACAAAGACCGAACATAGCATAGATCCGTAAAGTCCTCAAAAACTACCCGATCCTCATGAATGTAGCGACTTTCAAGGTTTCTTAGTCTTTCTTTTATAGGTGAACGGTATTCATGTGAAATTATTGGGATGTAGTGTCTTGTATTTTTATGGTCTTCAGATGATTTGCGAGGCATGATTACCTAGAAAGAAAGTATTGAAGTCACATTTTATTATCATTTACTTGTAGTATTGTATGGACATTGTTTCTAGTGTGTGCCTAAATGTGACAAATGTGGAGTAACGATTAACTCGACCTAAAAATAAAATCCTAAGAGTTAACCCAAACGCTCCTTAATTTGATTTTGCTCATCCAAACATGTCGAAAAATACATATGAATTATGTATCTCGACCTTTGTTCATGAGATCATTATGCATGTGTTTAAAAACGTTTTTAAGTTGTATTAACAATGCATAACAACAATTTTATTATGTTCCTAACGTGAGTGATTTGAAAATAAAATTGGGGTTTTGGTTCGAAATCAATTTTTCGACAAACTCACTAGTGTATGTAAATCCTATGTCTAAGGGAAGCATATTAGTTATACATTATATCCTAGTAGTCCTAATTGTACAAAATTGAAAGAAAAATAAAAAATCCCCAATTTTAATTTTTTGTGTTCATCATGAACCCTAGACTCAAATTGAAAGAAAATAGATGAAATGACTTACAATTGATAATCTTTATGATGTTAGGAATGATTATTAGTGTTGATTTGATCTTCAATTAGTGTTTAGCTGGTTGATTTTGAGTTTTGGTTTCGTGTTCGGCGCACCAGCAGGGAAGGGTGTGT
Source organism: Tanacetum coccineum (assembly GCA_026074375.1). NCBI lineage: Eukaryota > Viridiplantae > Streptophyta > Magnoliopsida > Asterales > Asteraceae > Tanacetum > Tanacetum coccineum. The sequence continues at coordinate 35,390 of BQNB010047682.1, read as the reverse complement.
TTGGCTTTGTGTTTTGAAAATTTTTGTTAAGTGTTGAAAATTAGTCGTCTGCAGGTGGCGGTCCCATGTCAATCAGGGGGCCGCCCGAAAAGGGTTTGGGGCCGCCTGAGATATAGGGGCCGCCCATATTACAGGTTTTTGGAATTTTAAATTTTGACATGAATTTACGAGGAATAGTGACTAATTAATTTGCATTTCGCTAATTAAAAATATTTAACAAGCTTCGGATGAAGTTGTTAAATTTTCATGACGCGGAATAGAACACGGACTAGAATCGAGACTAGTAGAAGGAGAAGCGGACTAACACGATTTATGGAATGTGTCCAATCATTCCTAAACCAAGATAAAGATAATTAAACGATTCACGTTTAAGGGGTTTCGTAAGGATGTCAGCGATATTGTCGACGGACGACACTTTTTCGATTGAGATATGTCCTTTCTGGACATTATCACGAAGAAAGTGATGACGTATTTCGATGTGTTTAGTACGCGAGTGTTGCACCAGGTTTTTGCTAAGGTCAATCGCGCCTTTATTGTCTCACATGATTGGGACATCGTCAAGTCGAACGTCATAGTCGATAAGAGCTTGTTTCATCCATAGTGCTTGTTGACATGCCTTTCCGGCGCTTACGTATTCGGCTTCGGTAGTGGATATAGCAAGAGCGCTTTCGAGAACCAATATGTCAAACAACATCCTACGAACGTATAAATACCCCTAATGCTCTTTCGGTCCACATAATCTCTCGCATGATCAGAGTCAGCATATACTATGGTTTTTATGCCGATCCCTTAGGACATCATAATACCAAAGAGCTATAGTGCCTATATGTTTCTAATGGAAGGTTTCCAGACTCCTTAGAAATTGACTAATTTCGTCTATCTCTTAAAGTTTCTATCCACATTTTCAGTTTTTAAGTTTTTCATTTCGAGTAACCTTAATTGCATCTTCTTCATCTAGTCACATCCACCAAAGGTGATGTCCTAGAGGGTGGAGGAGTTTGTATCGAATGTCCACGTTAGAGGCCCCACTCCTCGACTTTCCTAGTATGTTTATTAGGATGATGTAGGCTTTACTACTTTGGAGTAACTCTAAAAAGGAACACCTCGATTGACTTTGGTCAAAGCTGTAAGGAGTAGTCTTTAGTGTTTAAAAATGAGCAACTTGCTATCCTAAACACTCCTAAAGAATTAAGAGTAGGTTTTTTCTACCTCTCAGAGTATCATAAGGTGTTTTTCCTAGGATGGCTCTAATTAGGATTCGGTTGAGAATGTATGTTGAAGTATCTACTACTTTAACACCAATCTTTAGTATAACAATTGCTCATTCACATAGTCTACTCATATTCTTGAAGTGTCTTGTTTTTTTCTTTCAACCATGCCATTTGAATTTGAGGAGTGCTTTGAGCCAGAGAAGTTATGTGTAATTCCATTGGCCAGTTACAAAACTCTCCAAATTGCAACCATATTATCAATTCTCTACCGTGGTCGGTATCTTATTACACTATTGCACATCCTAATTGGTTTTAAAAATTTTCCTTACTAAATAATTTTGAATTGATCGAAGATTCAGATTTATCCTTAAGGAATCTAGTCCAAGTATACATAGGGTAGTCATCTCTGCTATGACTAAGGAGAGTAGTGGTTTCCTCTTAACTCCGTACGGCATTATGGACCGAAAGACTCATATGAAATAAGTTCTAAGAATCTAGTCCATTGAGACATATTCTTAGCTTTGTACTAGCTTTAGCTTGTTTTCTAATTTTGCAAGTCATCACAGAAGTGTGTTATCAAACTTAAGTTAGATAAGTGTTCTAACGTAATGTCCTTAGATGCTAACGATTGAATGAGAAACTCATATTAGTCGTGACCTAATCTCCTATGTCCACAACGTGGAAGTTTTCATCAATCGTTGCTCAAACACAAATTGAGTCTTTTGCTTTATTCCTAATTTCATCACGTATAAGCCTTTCTTCCAAATACCTCTACCTATAACCTTACCGACCTTAGTAATTTCACTATCATGTTCAGAAGAAAGTTACTCTACATAACTTATTATCAAATATAAGACCTACACTAGCAAGTTAAATCTTAAGTTATCTACATGTTTCTACATTATCTAATTTGAGAGAGTCCTTCGAAAATTTAACCTTTGCCAATAATGTTACCGCGAAGATTGCTAACCTAAAAATAACATTACCTCTGGCTGTAAGCCTTGTAGCTGAGAAGAAATTTCGTTACTCCGTCAGAGTTTAGAGTCATCCGCTATCCTTAATCCACGTCATCGGGTTCCCAAGTCGAACTCTAAGGCATATCTATTTATATAAGACAATAACTCAAACATTTGGTCCCCAATATCTCATGGGTCAAAGTTGTTAGTGTTGAACATCCCATGCATTTGTTGCATTTGATTGGGATGTGGAAATGATGAAATCATTCCCCAAGGCATGTAACTTTAATTTTGGAATTTATCTCCAAGGAACGGGAAATCCCATGAGGTCAATTTTTTACAAATGTACAAATACCGCTAGTGCTCTTCTAGTCCACATAATCTCCCGCATGATCAGAGTCGGCATATACTATGGTTTCTATGTCGGTCCCCTTAGGATACAATAATCCTAAGTGCATAGTACTTTTAATGTATCAAAAGATATGCTTAACCGCTTCAAGGTGAGAGGTTTTGGGAGCCTCTTGGAAGCGGTCACAAAGGCAGACACTAGACATGATATCGGGCCTAAAACACGATCTAGAGGTCTGGGAGGATAAAATAAATAAGTAGCCATATTATTAGATGTAGAGAGAGAAAGGGAAGATATGTGTGTTTTCTAGAGAGAGAAACACACATACTTTATGAGATGCAAAATGATTATCCTCACCTTCCTATGGAAGTATAGGAGGGTATATATAGTCCTTAATACGCTTAACTATCCTAACTTGACATTTCTAGTCCTTGTGTATCCGACTATAATAAAACTAATGTAATTTCGTATGAGTCTTCATATTTTAAGGCTAACAATCTTCCCCCAATATGTAGACATACGGAATTACTTACAATGTTCCTAACAAGTACAAAGTACAACAAAATAAAGACATCCAAAGTGCTACCAATGCTGAAGATGACGTTTGTGACTTCATGTCTTGATACTTGTACTCCAACTTGGATCTTCTGTATCTTTAATTGATCTGGAACCATTGTAATATGCATGACTTGGATTAACTTCCCCCCAATTCATGCAGCATGTCTTGAAAAGCATTCTTCATAGACTCCTTTTTAGCAAAGTTTCTGAATCAGCTTCCCCCAAACCAACATCCGTATCTTAAGCAGATTCTGAAAACTTTGATGTAGTTCGAATGATCTTCTGACATTGACATTTAAAGTGCACAGCGGAAATTTGTAGAAGAATCATCCAATACCTGCGGTACACACTTTATCCTTTTAAACAAAGTCGAAGCCGTAGCACCAAAATCAATTAAGACCCGAAAATGCACTTTTCTTCCTCCAGGATAGTGCTGATGTGAATTGCTACACCAAAGTCAACTAAGTCCCGAGTGTGAGCAATTTATCCCTTTAAGGAATCATCCTTCACATGTGTACATTTTACATCAACTAATACTGCTTCTATACTTTATCATGACATTTGGTCTTGATGAATATCTGTTTAGGGGAACATGCAAGAGATCAGCAACACTTCTTATCATGCATGCAGAACACTTCACAAACCATACTAAGTAAAGTAGTATAAACTACTTTCCCCTAGAAGTTGACCTGATTACATCAAAGTATCAAAGTACATGTATTCCCCCATGATGGTTTCAAACTCTTGAAATCATCATTGACGTGTACGACCATATACTCGAGAAGTTCTTGTCTTAAGCAAACATCTTGAAAAATTATGAATGACATTGAAGGATTTTGAAAGATTTTGCTTAGACTGTGAAGTATCATTGACGTTTTGTAGCTTCCAATATCCTGTGAGAGTTGTTTATCACCTCTCAACATTTAAACTCTCTGGCTAACTTACCAACCTCGTATTCTGTTAGCTATTGCTGTGACCACATGGTGAAGTAAACCCGATATACCAAACTTGAAACTAAGGTAAAATCCCCCAAATTTGTTACTTAAGCTTGCACTATTGTTGATTGCAGAATGGTTCAGAAGAAAACCTCTTGGTACCCTATACCCAATATCAAAAGTATAAGAAGTACAACACCTCTTGAAATTATCCACAACGGCATCTGCGTGTGACACTGAGTACTACAACGTAACTCCTTAAAGTGATAGCTATAACCCGTGAGTACTACAATGTAACTCCTTACATCGGGTATAACTAGATAATCCAAGTCTCAATCATAACTGTATACGTTCAAGCAAGTCATCAATCGATAGATTAGGTTTGAAGAAAAGGGGTAGAAAGTAAACGGAAGTCTCAATGATGAAATAAGTAAACGCCTTCGTGAAACCCACTTCAATCTCAAATAAGGGATACCAAGTAAACTTCGTGATCACTTGACATTAAAATCCAAATTCCATAGCCATTTTAACATTTAAGTGAATCTTTAATGTTCGTTTTAGGATTAAGTGTTGTATTTGTTTTGGTGTCGCTAGCATTAATAAAATAATCCATTTATGAACATAATAAGCTATGAAATAGATAACAAACAAGCACAAACATGAATAAGGAAGAAAGTTTGTGGCTTTTTGCTATAATAAACTCGAACCAAACCATACCGTGGATTGTGACTTAAAAATAAGCCCTGAAAGGAAGAAATGAGCCACGAACACCGCACCAAATCAGCAAACAACGAACATGAAATACTCCTAGGCTTTGATGCCAAATGTTACCCATGATATTCTACCCTAAAACACAATGATCCGGAGGTCAGGGAGGATTAAAGACAAAGTAAGCCATATTAGATTAATTAGAGAAAAGGAAAGATATGTATGTGATAGGAGAGAGAAAACATACACACACCTATTGAGATGTTACAAATGAATCCTCACCTCTCCATGGAAGTATGGATGGGGTATTTATAGTCCTTGTGTCGGTTTCCTAACAATCATAACATTCTATCAACTATATAATTGACCTAATTCAAAACTGACACACTTCATGTAATTCCTTTTAGTCAACATATTTTTAAATGTTAACAAGTCATAAAAGTTTATCTTTGACCAGATCATATCATCCTAATTATGAAACTAAAGGGGGTAAATCATTATAGTTTGTTGTTACTTTTTAAAAGTTTGCTTTCAAAATTATTAGATTCGTGTTGTATGTTCAATCAATCAACAATATGAATCAACAATGTGAATATCTAAGCTAATACTAAATGAAGATAACAATAATATAAAGAGATAAGGAAAGGAACAATCAAACCAAGACACCAAGATTTATAGTGGTTCGGCTACAAAGCTCCTCTTCGCCCTACTCTACTCCCCGAGTATCCTACTCGAGATTTCACTATGTCAACAAGCTCCATTTAGGCGGAGAAAACCGTTTACACGTCACTTACGTTGTTTTCTGACACTAAGCTAAATGTCGAGTTCTAATCTTAGCTAGAACCAATCTACCACTTCACAATTACAACACGATTACTAGATCTATACTATCGGATATATACACAACCAGATTTACACAATTACACTAGATAATCAAAATAGAGATTTGATATTTAGAATAAGAGTAGAGAGATCACTATATAACAATTCATTTCTTAGCGAATATGAATGTTCTTCTCTTGCACTTGATAGAAGAATGAGTGAGGATGAGATTGGATCACTTGAAACAAAATCAAACAATGTTAGTGATTAAGAGATTTAGTGGAAGAAAGAAGGTTTTTAGAGAGAGAAAGAAGTCTAGAAAAATTCGTGCAAAGAGGTCTCATTTTTCAGCTGGAAATGGTGCAGTATTTATAGGCAGAATTTCCAACGGTCATCTGGGTGCGGTCACGGCGGTCCCAGGTATATCAGGGGGCCGTCGGACCTATAAGGGGGCCGCTCAGTAGACTATGCTCCTGTTTTTGTCTTTTTGTGAGGAAGGTTGTATCTGGTATGGAAGCTTCCATTTTGGGGGGAAAACCATATTCAAATTTAATATTAAAAAAAAGACATTTTATTTTATTTAAAAAGTATTTTTGTATATTTAATTTTATATAATACTTTTGTGAAAATGTAATGGTTAAAAAAGAAAAATATTTTCTTGATCACTAATCATGCTTAATGATTTGTTTGTACATACCTTAAGTGATTATTCTTAGAAATGAAATTTTTTGATTAGTAATTTGTAAACGTTTATTTTTATCGTAAACGTTTTTACATTTTGTTATCTTCAAAACATTAAGAAGTCAAAAAATATAAATAACGTTTTTAGACATTATTTGTATTCACAATCTCCCCCTTTTTGATGATGACAAAATATAAACTCATTTTTAATAAAAATAATGTTTTAAATTATTAATGGAAGTTTTCAACCATTTCCTCCCCCTTTTTGTCCGTATTCAAAAGAAATCGCGGATGATGTTTAATAAAAGAAGAATCGGACGATGTTAAGTCTCACCCTTGATATGAGCTCCCCCTCGTTTGGGGCAACAAGGGATCGATCTTATAGAAATTGTTTGCTACAAAACAAAGTTAGGAGAACAAGTGCAAGAATATTTCTAACTAGTAATTTCATGACAAATATATAAAGATACGTCACCCATAAGGTGATTTTCATTCAACATCATAATAAACCACTACAATAATCATAGATATCAAGCTATGATATTACAAGAAGATTAAACATAACATAAAGAGCATATAATTAAAACTAGACTAGTTGATTCTTGACTTCTAGAGGATGTCGTAATCAAAAGATAGATGGTCGATTATTTAAGTAGATTAATCATTTGAGAATGATTAATTAAAAAGAGAAAAGGATGAGGTTGGTGAAACATGGTTTAAAGGAGTATGAGTTTGAGGTGTGAGACGGGTGAGAAGAAATTGGATGAAGTTGATTTCATTTCTCAAGGAGTAGAATTGGTTTCTAGAGTACCTAAAACAATGACAAAATCCAGAGTGGAATTCAACTTGAGAATTGGTAGGAGGATGGATCAAAGGTGATGGTGGTGAAGACGGTTCATGAATGTAGGCATTGGATAGGTTATTTTATGAGTCAAGAATGGTTGAGATGTTGTGAAGTTGGTTAATCATTTGTTCCCTTTATGGATTATAGGATGGAGGTGAAGTGGATTTAAGATGAGATCTTAGAGGGAATGGAGGTGAGTCATTTTGGGAAGGAGGTGATGATTTTGGAGTAGATGTCTTGCGTTTCCATACTTGTTTTAACTGACAATTCTTAGTTTTCTAAATGAAGTTTTGGATGCGGTTTAGATAAGACATTTATGGGGATCAATCAAGAGATGATAGTAAGAAGAGATTGGTGATGGTGAATGAGGAAGGATGGATGAGTTAAATAATAGGAGTAAGAGTAAAGAATGGCAAAGCATGGTTTGAATGATAGGAGATGCAAGAAATGGTTTGGCTAAACAGGGAAATGGCAGCATGATACTGTATATAGGGAGGTTAAAGATAAAGAAAAGAGGCAAACTTTAAGATTTTGTTCTCTCCTATTGGCAGTCCCATAATGTTGGGTGGTCCCATATATATTAAGAGGCCTCCTGATGTTTTTGGGGGCATTTTTTGGAAAGAAAGAAAATTTTCCAATTTTTCCCTTTCTTGTGTCTAGTGATCTTAGCATCTTCCAAATTCAAGAATCAACTAATTTAAGCAAGAATAAATGATCCTAAATTAAGATGCAAATCATTTAGCATATAGCAATATTGTACACATGTCGTAATCTCTTAGAAATAGTTCACATAAGGGGTTAAAAGGATGATAAATTTGAAAAGATCATCCATAATTACACATAATTGTCATTTACCATACCTAGTCCTAATTAAAATTAATGCATAATGTTTTAAATGATGTAGATAATAATAAGAATCTCTAATACTTTTGAAAACACGTTTACTTCCGTTTCCCACTCATCATATCCTTGAGAGCTTGTCTAATTGACCTTAACCCTTCCCGATGAGCATCTTGGTGTTGAGTTTGAAGGTTTATGGTTTTGAAAAGGTAGGTGTTTAAAAGTTGACTTTCATAAGGTGGGTTTTGAAGAACTCTAGGGATAATATTTGACGAAGAAGAGATGTTTTGAGAAGGAGAGGAAGAGTTAGAATGAAATATTTCTCATCATAACAATAATCAACTAACAATAAATGAAGGGTGGATGATTTAGAGTGTGATAAGGAGCTAGCAATTGAATTACATATCTTTTCTTCCATCAAAAAATGAGCGCGTCTTTTGCTCCTAATGAGGCGCGAGGGATGCATGAACGTGAACATATGAGAGTTAGTAGACAATTGCTAACTCAGGAAAGACGCACACAACATGTTTGAACAATCTAGTCAAAAAGCATTCCATAAGGCAAAAGTTCCTTAGGGTTGTTTCGAGTCTTTTCCATTCGTTTAAGAATGAAAAATGCTAGATTGTATGGAGTGGAGGTTTTGATGCAATATAGCATATGACAAAGACACGCGGAAACATGATCCCGATGACCTCCTAAACAAGTGACGTTTTCACGAATGATATCAACCCATGGTTTCATATGAGGTTGAATTTCACGAGTCAAAATTTCATTTTTATCTACGACAATGGTGTTCACTTAATTTCGTACGATACCTGACCTTGTTGAGAATTTAAATAAAGACATGATTACCCTTGTGTGAGAGGGAGGATGTTTTATTAACGACCTTTACTTGGAGCACTTATTGACAAGTAGTTGAGTAGCTACATGTCGGTGTATGACACTTGACCTTTGAAAGGTATTTTCAAGATTTGACTGAATTCCTCAAGAGTGAGGGAGAATGACTTATTTTGAATGACAAAGTTGATCACAAAGTGCCCTCAGAGTTGTAGTTTAAACGAGAGTTTTTAAACTATAAAAACTCAAGAAAACAAAACGATGAACAAATTTTCGTTAATCAACAAATAATAAAAACCAATTAGACCAAACTTAGAATGGATATGACTCATACCTTCAAATTTTTTACTTACAACCCTACCTTCATGAAATATCATTTTTCAAGATTGGAAATAATGTTTTGTAAAGGTTGGTTAAATTCATTTGATATGTAAGGAATGTAGTTTTTGGTATTTTGATGATCTAATCCAGTGATTCGAGGCATGTTTCCTAAAACAAAAATAACCAAAGTCATATTTTAATGAGCATACTTTATTAATTTATACGTGTATCTAGTGTGTGCCTAAATATGACAAATGTGGAGTAACGATTAACTCGACCTAGAAATAAAATATTAAGAGTTAACCCAAACACTCCTTAATTTGATTTTTCTCATCCAAACAAGTCAAAAAAATACATATGAATTATCTATCTCAAATTTTGTTCATGAGATCATTATGCATGTATTTAAAAAAGTTTTTAAGTTGCATTAACAATGTCATAACAATAATTATATATAGTTTCCTAACATATGGTTTTTAAAAATTAAATGTTGTGGTTATTGGTTTGAAATCAATTTTTTTTGACAAACGTCACAAATGTATGCAAATCCTATGTCTCAGGGAAGCATATAGTTAAACATTGGATCCTAGTAGTCCTAAACTGTACAAAATTGACAAAAAAAATTAAAAATCCCACAATTTTAATTTGTTGTTCATCATGAACCCTAGACTTAATTGAAAGAAAATAATAGACTGACTACAATTGATGATTGTTATGATGTTAGGAATGATTGTATGTGTTGATTTAATCTTCAATTAGTGTTTAAGTGGTTGGTTTTGAGTTTTTGAGTTGAATTGGTTGTGTTCGTCGCTGCAGCAGGAAGAGGGGGTGTTTGTTTTTTAGTTTTGAAAATTTTTGACCAACTGTCAAGATATGTCTCCGCTGATGGCGGTCCCATATCGATCAGAGGCCGCCCAAGAATGCTTTGGGGCCGCCTGAGATATGGAGGCAGCTCTCAATCAGGGTTTTTGGACTAAGTTTTGACGAAAATTTAACAAAGAGGAGTGACTTTTTAATTTGCATTTCACGAATTAAAAATGCTTAAAGTACTTCGGATGAAGTAATTAAGTTGTTACGACACGGATCAGAACACATACTAGAATTGAGACAAAAGAAAAGATAGGCGATTTATGTAATGTGTTCCATCATTCCTAAACCAAGACGTAGATAGTTAAACAATTCATGTTTAAGGGGTTTAGTGAGAATATCGGCAATATTGTCGACGGACGGTACTTTTTCGATAGATATACGTCCTTTCTGGACATTATCACGAAGAAAGTGGTGATGAATTTTGATGTGTTTAGTACGAGAGGGTTGCACCGGGTTTTTGCTAAGATCAATTGCGCCTTTGTTGTCGCACATAATTAGAACATCGTTGAGTCATACTTCGTAGTCGATAAGAGCTTGTTTCATCCATAGTGCTTGTTGACATGCTTTTCCGGCGCTTACATATTTGGTTTTGATAGTGGATATAACAAGAGTGGTTTGTTTCTTCGAGAACCAAGATGTTCAACAACATCCCATGAACGTACAAATACCGCTAGTGCTCTTTCGATCCACATAATCTCTCGCATGATTAAAGTCGGCATATACTACGGTTTCTATGCTGGTCCCCTTAGGATACCATAATCCTAAGTGTGTAGTGCCTTTAATGTATCGGAAGATATGCTTAACCGCTTCAAGATGAGAGGTTTTTGGAGCCTCTTAGAAGCGGGCACAAAGGCGAACACTAAACATGATATCAGGCCTACTTGTCGTTAGATATACTAAAATACCTATCATGCCACGATACTTGGTACTATCTACCGACTCACACTCTTCGTCTTTTGTGAGTTTAGTATCGGAGGACATGGGGGTTTTCATTGGTTTAGAATCTTCTAAGCCAAATTTCTTAAGCATTTCTTTAATATATTTAGATTGATTAAAGAAGATGCCATCTTCCATTTGTTTTATTTGTAATCCAAGGAAGAAGTTAAGTTCACCCATCATGCTCATCTCGAACTCGTCATGCATGATTTTGGAAAATTCATCACACATGTCTTGACAAGTCGAATATAATGTCATTGACATATATTTGAATGATTATGAGATTTGAACTTTTCTTCTTAGTAAAAAGAGTGTTATCTACCATTTCCAGTATATATTCATGTTTAATAAGGAAAGCTTTTAATCTATCATACCAAGCTTTGGGTGCTTGTTTAAGACCATATAAAGCTTTCTTTAGTTTATAAACATGATATGTTTTTTTGAAGTCAATGAATCTTGGAGGTTGTGCCTCGTATACCTCCTCGTTGATAAAACCGTTTAGGAATGAACTTTTTTACATCCATTTGGAATAGCTTAAAATCTAAAGCACAAGCATAGGCTAATAGTATCCTAATTGACTCAAGTCTAGCATCTGGGGCATAAGTTTCATCATAATCGATGCCCTCTTGTTGATTATAGCCTTGAGCAACTAACCTAGCCTTATTTCGAGAAACAATACCGTTCTCGTCTAACTTATTTCTAAATACCCACTTAGTTTCTATGATTGTCATATTCCTAGGTTGTGGAACTAACTCCCAAACGTTGTTAGCAATGAATTGATTTAATTCTTCTTGCATGGCGACTATCTAACTATCATCCGCTAAGGATTCATTTACATTCTTAGGTTCTATAGTTGATATAAAACAAAAGAAGCTACTTTAGTTTTGGGCTTGTGATCTAAGGGTTCTTTGATTAAGGTTTCCTATGATATTTTCTAATGGGTGGTTCCTAGATTCCTTAATATTGACTATTTCATCAATCTCTAAAGTCTCATCCTCAATACCATTTTCTAGGTTTTTCTTTTTGGTAACCTTAATTGCTTCTTCTTCATCTAATCCATCAAGGGTGATGTCTTAGAGGGTGGAGGAGTTTCATTGAATGTCACGTTGAGTGATTCTTTGACTTTCCTAGTATGTTTGTTAAGGATGATGTAGGCTTTACTATTTTGCGAGTAACCTAAAAAGATACCTTCATATGACTTTGGGTCAAACTTCGTAAGGTAGTCTTTAGTGTTTAAAATGAAGCACTTGCTTCCAAACACTCTAAAGTAATCAAGAGTAGGTTTCCTACCTCTTAAGAGTTCGTAAGGTGTTTTTCCTAAGATGGCTCTAATTAGGATTCGGTTGAGAATGTATGTTGAAGTATCTACTGCGTTACACCAAAACTTTTATGGTAACAATTTCTCATTCAACATAGTTCTACTCATTTCCTGAAGTGTCCTATTTTTTCTTTCAACCTTGCCATTTGATTGAGAGGTGCATGGAGCTGAGAAGTTATGTGTAATTCCATTGGCATTACAAAATTCTCCAAATTGCACCTCATTATCAAATTCTATATCGTGGTCGGTTCTTATTGACACTATTGTACATCCTAATTGGTTTTGAATTTTCTTACTAAATATTTCAAATTGATTGAAGGGTTTGGTTTTATCCTTAAGGAATCAATTCCAAGTATACCGAGTAGTCATCTACTATGACTGAGGGGTAGCGGTTTCCTCCGTAACTTCGTACGGTGGATGGACTAAAAGATCCATATGAAGGAGTTCTAAGCATCAAGTCATTGAGACCATATTCTTAGCTTTGTGACTAGCGTGAGGTTGTTTTCCAATTTTGCAAGCATCACAGAAGTGTTGATCCTTAGATGCTAACAATTGCTTAGGTAAGTTTCTAACTAATTCCTTAGATGCTAACAATTGAATGAGACGCATATTAGCATGACCTAATCTCCTATTCCACAATGTGGAGTTTTCATCCATCATTGCAGACAAATTTTGTGTTTTGGCTTATTTTCTAATTTCATCACATATAAGCCTTTCTTCCTAATACCTCTACCGATAACCTTACCATCCTTAGTAATTTCACTATCATGTTCAAAGAAAGTTACTCTACATTTATTATCACATATTTGTCCTACACTTAGCAAGTTAAATCTTAAGTTATCATCATGCTCTACAATATCTATATTTAGGGAGGCATTAGAAATCGTACCTTTGCCAATGATGTTACCGCGAAGATTACTACCAAAAATGATGTTACCTCCATTGTATGCCTTGTAAGTGGAGAAGAGCTTTCGGTTACCCGTCATGTGTTTAGAGCATCCACTATCTTTTATCCATTTATCGGGTTCCAAGTCGACTCCAAGTGTTACACCCAGGCGATCCAAGAGGATCCGGTCCAAGCTCGCATGGCAAAAAGATTATCCCATGTAAATCTATCCCTTAAATAATGTCATTGTTTAGGAAAGTATTTAAGTCTTTATGTTTATCTAAGAAAGTCATTAATTACATGTTGATTAGGAAACGATTTGTGTTTATCTTGTCTTACAAGATAGGGTTATTCGGCTATATATAACGAATGGTTTTCATTAATAAAAGCTATGTTTATGCCAATAAATCTCTAAATCTTCTTCCTCTCTTCTTAAGGAGCTGCACACGCTTGAAGTGGTGCTACTATCCCGATACTATCCGCAAGGGTCATATCAACTGGTGCTTTCATTGGTTTGCTTGTTGAGGGCTTCCGATTCAAGGTTCCAAAAAAAAAGTTACCATTTATTGTTACTATTTACTGTACTGTTCATCGGGGGTACTATTCACAGTTACTGTTCATCGACAAAAAAAAGAATTAAAAATATATTGCACTCAAGGATGTTCCAAAGTTTTCAGGAGTCTATCTAGAGAGTTGGATTTTTGCCATCACAGAGTACTTTTCGCTACTAAACACCCCTACTGATCAGTGGCTAAAGATTGTGGGTTTTAATTCAGAGGGTGTGGCTGCAGAATGGTTTCAATGGATGGCGAGGAATGGTTTGATCACTACTTGGGCCAGGTTTGAAGAAAGTGTGAGGAATTGTTTTGGACCGTCAGAATATGAAGATCCGAATGGGGTGTTATTGAAATTGTTGCAATTGGGGAAGATGAAAGATTATCAACGGGAATTTGAAAAGCTGATGAATCGAGCTATGGATATACCAGACTCTTTGCTCATCTCTTTCTATATTTCTGGGCTTAAACTTCACTTGCAATAGGAGTTGATAGTATCGAGACCTACTACCCTGGGTGACGCATTTTCATTGGCACTAATTACTGAGGCTCGTTTGGATGACCAAGCAGCTCCGGTGGCGGGTACGACGACTAAAACCTTTGGCAATAATGGTGGTGATGAATCAAAATCTTCAGGTCTGGTGACACCAACGGAGAACGAAGAGGCCATAGAAAGCGGGGATACCTTGATTCTTAATTCATTGTTCGGGCACAGAAGTCCCCGTTCTCTTTAGTTATTGAGTACATTAGGTACGGGTAAGGTGCACATTCTAATTGATAACGGTAGCACTCATAATTTTGTCCAACTAGGAGTGGTTGAACGAATGAAGCTACCGGTTAAGAACACGAAGCTCTTTAAAGTATACATCGGCAATGTCGAAACCTTATTGTGTAAAAACCTATGTGAGCAAGTAACGCTTGAAATCCAGGGTCATATCTACTTGTTCTTGGAGCGTCTTAATGCCAAATATATAAAGAAGAAAAAGATGAAGGCTGAATTTCAAAGAAGAATATGGAAACCCGGCATCAAGATTGTTTCAAGACACCACCTTGAGGGCAAGGTGGTTTTGAAAGAGTGTGGAATGTTACACCCAGGCGATCCAAGAGGATCCGATCTAAGCCCACATGGCAAAAAGATTATGCCATGTAAATCTATCCCTTAAATAATGCCATTGTTTAGAAAAGTATTCAAGTCTTTATGTTTATCAAGGAAAGTCATTAATTACATGTTGATTAGGAAAAGATTTATGTTTATATTGTCTTACAAGATAGGGTTATTCGGCTATATATACCGAATGGTTTTCATTAATGAAAGATATATTTATGCCAATAAATCTCTAAATCTTCTTCCTCTCTTCTTAAGGAGCCCGCACACGCTTAAAGTGGTGCTACTATCCTGATATTATCCGCAAGGGTCGTATCCCTAAGGCATGTTTATTTATATAGGACAATGACACAAACATTTTGTCCTCAATATCTCATGGGTCCAAAGTTGTTAGTGCTAAACATCCTATGCATTTGTTGCATTTGGTTGGGATGTGGAAATGAAGAAATCATTCCCCATGGCATGTAACTTTGATTTTGGAAATTATTCCAAGTTACAGGAAATGTATGAGATCGATTTTGTCTACCATCATTTCTTCTTGGTTGTGGTGTTCTATTTCTAGAATAAGAGTTATTTACTCTTCTATGTGGTGGAGTTTTTGATCTAAAATTAGGTTTTGAAAAACCAACTCTGGGTTTTGACAATGGCTTATAAAATTGTTTAACTTCATCATCACTAGCAACGGGAACTTTGACATTGTTTACTATTATGTGTTTAGGTTTAGGACCCAAAATATATTTTTGAAAAGACACACTTTTCTCAGATCCAAGCGTGATGACTGGTGGCGGTCTCATAATTTCTTTGGGGCCACTTATACACTATAGGGGCCACCCATATTTATGGGACCTCCATCAGAAGACGCTTTTTTTTTGGCTTTCACAAATTTTATTTTCTTAGTTCTACTAGATGATGCTTTAAATGAATTAAACCCTAAACCCAATTTTTCTCCGAAGGGCTTGTGATTACTTAACATTTCATTTAGACAATGTGTACTATTTTTAAATTTAGTTAATCTAATGGCTTCCTCTTTGAGTTTTTCATTTTCAATTTTAAGTAATTTACACTTTGTACATTCGAGATCAACTCCCTTGTTTTTCTCGAGTGTGGACAATTTTTCTCTTAATTCTTTAAGCTCGTTTTCTAAGCTACTTCTAGTGGCTTTTAATCTTTTGTTCTTAGTGATTATTTTTAGACTCATTTTGCATAGTTTATCATATTCATTATCTAGAGTCAAATCGTCTATTGATGAGTTTTTGTCACTAAAGTAAGATGAATCGGAACATACCTTATTTGGCGCTTGAGCTACGAGACATGTTTCGTCTTTGATCTTTTCATCATCTTCTTCACCGCTGTCGCTCTAAGAACTTCGAACGAATGCTCTTTGGTTTTTATCTCTTGGTGGTTTTGGACATTCTCCAATAAGATGATTTGGGTCTTCGCATCTAAAGCACTTCCTTTCACTTTTACCATTCTTGTCATCTCGGTTTCTTTGGAACGTCTTTTTGTCATTCCGAGGTTGTCTCACGAATCTTACTCTTCTTTTGAAGAACTTCTTAAAGTCTCTTACCGCCATGGCATACTCTTCGTCTTCACTACCGAAAGTCAAACATTCCACATCACTAGATTCCTTCTTAGCCTTTAAAGTGAGAGATTTCATTTCTCTTTTAGCTTTGACTATCTCAAAATCTTTCTTGATGATCATTTCATAAACTTTGAGGTTCCCGATAAGTTCATCAAGAGATAGTGATGTTAAGTCTTTCGACTCTTTAATCATCGTGAACTTTGCTCTCCATTTAGGATGTAGAGCCCTAAAAAACTTCTTAACATAATTCTTGCTAGAATAACCTTCATCAAGAGCTTTTAGACTAGTAATAATAGTATTAAATCTAGCAAAAGCACTATCTATAGATTCGTCTTCAAAAATGATGAATTATTCATATTGTTGTACCAAAAGGTCGATCTTGTTATCTTTGACTTGGCTATTACCTTGATGGGTGATTAACAAAGTTTTCTAAATTTCTTTTGTCCTAATAATTTATAATAATGCACATAGAAAATACTTTCATATTCCTTTTTCTAAAAAAGCATTGTAAATAACCATTTAGATTCATTAATTTTTTTGGCAAGCTCTCCTTTAAGTTCATCACTTTTTTTTTACAAAAGGTAACCTCATCTAATTTTGGTTCCAAATTTTGTCAATAGGTTTGAAAATCAAATTAGTAATAACATGTCCAAAGATCGAGATTCTATGATTTAATATATGTTTCGAAATCTATTTTTAAATAAATAAAGCTATCACTTTCAAAGAGTGGTAGTCTTTGCATAGAATGGCCTCTAGATATTTGTCCGTAATCCATAGATCGAACGCAAGCAATATATTTAAAAATCTACGAGTGACCTCGGCTTCTTATACCAATTGTGGACAAACTAGAACAGAGGGGGGGACGCGGGCTTAGAAAAGAATCTTACACCGGTATCTTTATATGTTTTAAAAAGTATGATATTTTTGGAAAATGCTTAGATTCGAGTTGTATGTTCAACCAATCAACAATATGAATCAACAATGTAAATATCTAAACTAAAACTAAATAACAATGACAACAATATAAAGAGATAAGGAAAGGAACAGTCAAACCAAGACGCCAAGATTTTATAGTGGTTCGGCTACAAAGATCCTCTTCGCCCTACTCCACTCCCCGAGTATCCTACTCGAGATTTCACTATGTCAACAAGCTCCCTTTAGGCGTAGAAAACCGTTTACACGTCGCTTACATTATTTTCCAACACTAAGCTAAATGTTGAGTCCTAATCTTAGCTAGAACCAATCTACCACTTCCCAAGCACTACACAATCACAAGATCTACACAATCGGATTTACACACAAACCGAATCACACAACTACACAATATAATTATAATAGAGATTTGATACTTAGAAGAAGAGAGGAGAGATCACTAAATAACTATTCGTTTCTTGGCGAATACGAATGTTCTTCTCTTGCACTTGATAGAAGAATGAGAGGAGAGATGAGAAAGAAGAGATTGGATCACTTGAAACAAGATCAATCAATGTTAGTGATCAAGAGATTTAGTGAGAGAAAGAAGGTTTTTAGAGAGAGAAAGTTATCTAAAAAAATTCGTGCAAAGAGGTGTGTTTTTCTGCCAGAAATAGTGAAGTATTTATAGACAGGATTTCTAACGGCTAGCTGGTAGTGATCCTGGCGGTCCCAGATATATTTGGGGGCCTCTAGGCCTATAAGGGGGCAGCCACTAGACTACGCTCCTGTTTTTGTATTTTTATAGGGAAGGTTGTATCTGGTATGGAAGGTTCCATTTTGAGAGGAAAACCAGATTCAAATTTTATTATTTAAATAAAACATTTTCTTTTATTAAAAAGTATTTTTGTATATATATTTTGTAAAAATACTTTTGTGAAAATGTAATGGTTAAGAAAAAATATTTTCTTGAACACTAATCATGCTTAATGATTTGTTTGTACATACCTTAAGTGATTAATCTTAGAAATTGAATTTTACGAATAATAAATTGTAAACTTTTATTTTTATCGTAAATGTTTTTACATTTTGTTATTATCAAAATGTTGAGAGGTTGAAAAATATAAATAACGTTTTTAGACATTATTTGTATTAACAGTACAGATTAGTAAAGAGATCAAAGAACATGAAGTTTCATTCAAATCAAATTAGCTAGAAGGATGGTAATGTCTATGAGAGAGTTGAAATTTGTAGAGAAAAGACTAAAAAAACTCAAACTGTAATGGAAAAAGATTCACACCATGAACAACTGAAAATTGAACAGTGTCAAGTTTTTGTAAAGTACAATGAAGCTATAAAGGATGAAGAATGTTTGATAACTCAAAAAGCTAAGATGGAATGGATACATGAGGGGGATAGGAATACATATTATTTCCATAATGTCTTACAGGGAAGACAGCATAGAGGGAGGATTATGAGGATATGTGATGAAAGTGGCCATATATTTTGAAAATTAAAAGTTGTAGAACAGTTTGTGAAACATTTTTAGAGTTTCCTTGGTGCAAAAAATGTTGTTGTGGATTTTTAGAGTGCTGGTTTATTTGAAAAGATTGTGAATAGAATGAAGGCCGAAGAAATGATCTCTCCAGTCACTCGTCAAGAAATCAAAGCTGCTATTTTTGACATTGAATATGACAAAGCACCTGGCCAAAATGGTTTCACATCTAAGTTCTATAAATCTACTTGGAAAGTTGTTGGAGTTGATGTGTGTAAAGCCATTAAAGAGTTGATGAAATCACTCAAGAAAATGTCAATAGATTATGCAATGGCCAAAGAGCTAGCCATCAAAGGTTTGTATTTTGTTGCTCATATTATTTTTAAACTTATTACTCTATTCCATAATGAAATTCAACATTTCAGGTAAAATTGACTATTGTTTAACCTTCTTAGTTGTTAATTCAATCCACAGTCCTTTTTAATATTAGTGTAAAGTTCTGTAAACACAAAATCCTATCAGTTTCTTTAAATTGAGAAGGTCATAGGTTTGACTTGTAAAGTCAAACATAAGTCTTTCAAAGGAAGTTTCATAGATTCTTTCAGAGTGACATCATCATAAAAGATGCTAAAAAGGCGTAACAAGCTGACAAATAATTTAAACTTATCAAAATGGAGTGCAGTCATCTGGAAAGTCACATGATTGACTTTAATAGGCAAACTTAATTTTACAGTAATTGTTTACACTTTACGTCAACTCTTTTTACCCATGTCATGTTAATTGTTGACAAAACTTATGTTTCAATAGTTTGACAAATACTCGTTAGAAATGTTTGAACATAAAGTGTTAGAAATTCAGTTTTTAGTGAAGTGACGATCATTATCGATCTCACAAGCCTTGTAATAGTTAGACGATTCCAAGCGTGTAATAGGTAGTCCATTAGGCTAGTCCGTTAGGCTAAGGCTATGTAATAGTCCAAGGCCTGGCCCATGGAAGCCTATAGGAAGGCCCATGGCCGGGCAAGGATAGATAAATACCCTCTCTACACATAGAGAGGGTGTGTGAGTGTGTGTTTACTATGTGTAATAATATCCTTTGAAAGAAATATTATCCAAACACCTCCACCATTCTCTCCTCTCTTCTCTTCTTCCATATGTGTGTTGAATTATGAGAAAACCATATTCTACAATTGGTATTAGTCGTCATGGGGTGATATTATGAGATTTGCATACGTTTTCTCTTGGTTTTGATTCGGTTTAGTTCTGTTCTTAGGCCCCATATATGAAATAATCAAATTATAAGTTTATGGTGTTAAAAACCATAAAAACCCATAAAGTTTATGGTTTTATGCAAGATATAGTCTAAGGATACTTAGTTGTACAAAAAGAATCAAGAAAAAATGTCAAAAAGTGTGTCTTTTAGGTGATTTTTAGTGTTTTTATTTCGTTATTCGTTTTTGCAGAATATGTATTAAGTTTGAATCCTGCGAAATAAGTTATTTGTGTGAAACAGGTTTATAGATTTATTCTGCGTCATATGTTACAGTTCATATTGCGAAATAAGTTTATTCTGCAAAATACACTTATTCTGCGAAATAGGTTTTCATCCCGCGAAATAGGTTTTCATCCTGCAAAATAAATCTTAGCTTTATTATGCGAAATATGTTATAGGTTCATATTGCGAAATAAATTTATTCTGCGAAATACACTTATTCTGCGAAATAGGTTCTCATCCTGCGAAATAAGAATTAAACATTATTCTGCGAAAAAAGTATCAGGGTTCATTCTGCGAAATAAACAATCAAGGTTCATTCAGCGAAATAAGTATTTTTCAAGGAATAGGTTATTTTCAACGGTTTGTTTTGCATTAGTAAAATCCCGTGGAATACTTACTTATTTTTTCGGTTTAATCAAGATTTGTAAAATACCAAAAACCTAATCACTTATACCAACAACACTTCAACATAATTCTCATTTATCACTGAACGATCAACTTAAACTACAACAAGATCAACTCACAATCACTGTTCCTCACGCGATTTAATGTCAAGCATTAAAAAAATTTCTTCAAATTCAAATTTTGGTATAACCATGAAAGTTTTAGGCTAAACTTTAAATTTTTGTGACGAAATTCAAATTTTTACGGTTAAAATTGACGTAGAAATTTTAACATTTCAAATTTTTTCCTACACTTAGAATTGGATTCTAGAGAGAATTTTAAATTTTAGCGAAATAATTTTTTGAAATTAATTTTGGAGAGAAAAATCGCTTGTTAACAGTTTAAACAACACAACACTTCATTATCATCGAAAAAAAAAATCCACAAATCAAGTTCACACATCGAAATTCAATGGAATCATCAAATTCACATTCAGAAGAGAGATGGTTTCAACTGATGCAACTCGAAGAAAGACAATTGCACTTCAACTGTATGGCTAAGTTCAAAGAGCTCAAGACACACCTTGAATTTTCTTCATAATAACAGGTTTTCAGTGGGTAGCATCATGAGACTATATGAAACTTCATTTCGAATATTCTTCCAAGAAGAGTATAAGACTTTCAGCGTGAAGATATACCACAATTTGAATCAACTCCAATGGAATCTTGAAAGAAAGATTTTTCACTCATTAAATCCAAATTCCAGGCTTAAAGTTTTCAGAACACCGTTCAAGGAATTTTTTAACTGGAAAGAGGTGAATGCTTCGGATTTTCGAATAAAATGCTGGCAAAAGAACTTCAAAGACTATACGGGCTGGGAACCTGAAACTTACCGCCGTATTTTACTTTGGTATCTGGATGAACTTGACAAGCTTATTAATGAAAGAGTACTTAAATGTTGGTAGTTGTGTGTCCCAGATCAGGGTTAAGATAATCAATAACCTAGCTAATTACCAAGATGGTTACCGGATATCACTTGAAGTCGTGTAATCACTTTCTAAAGAAGATTATTCGACCCTATGCCTGGGTATCACGAATACCTCCTTGGGATAAAAACCAAGTGTTTGTTCTTGTTCTAGGCACAGATCAAGAATCCTTCGCTTATAAGTGTTTATGTTTTCTGTGTTCTTTTTCATGCAGTTTATGATCCTCTATTTATAGGGGAAATACTCAAAACCTTAGTCAAAGTAATTATGAGAGATTATAGGAGATATAATCACTTCCATAATTATACTCCTTGATTTCAGGAATTAGTTGTTACATGACCATATTAATCGTGGTCATTAAATGTAATTATAACTTCCCATTTAAACCGATCAAAGTTGTTACAAGTTGTTGAATTCATTCTAGCGAGGCCAATCCTTTAGCGTCCTGAACATTCAGCTAGCCCGCTAAGGAGCATACCCGCTGAAGGTTCAAACTAAAGAAACCAACTGATAAGTTAACCTGCTGAGGATACTTCCTCTGATGGATTGCTCTCTGGTGGTATCCTTCAGCTTAAACCTGATGACATCATATATTTAATACTTTTTAAAGTCAATTTTCCCCTAAAAATACTTGTAATTGTCTTATAAATACTTGAATTCGATACATTTACTGTTATTTAGTTGTTTTCAGGTAAAATGAAAGTATGTGGCAAGAAACACAAGAAAAGTACGTAAAAATGAAGAAAACACGAATTCTTACGAGACTTTACGGCGTAACCCCTACAACAGTGTTACGCCGTAACATATTTATGGCAAGACATGTCACCCAGCAACATTACGGCGTGACCACACGCAAGGTTTACGCCGTAACATTATTATTGTGGAAGGATGAGTCATCCTAGTCAGCATTACGAGGTAACAAGGCCAATTAGTTACGCTGTAACATATTTTATGCCTATAACATGGAAAGCCTCGTCAGCACTTTTACAGCGTAACACTCTAATAGGTTACGCCATAACATATATGAAATCTATAAATAGAGGCCTCATTCAGCCACTTTATCACAAACCATTCTACAGCAGATCCAAGGGTGATCAAGGCCTCCGTAGCTCGAAGAGTCCCATCAGAAGTCCAAGGGAGATCACACTTAATTTACTTTTGTATTTAATCGTTCATAAACGACTCCTATAAGAATTATGACTTTTCCATCCATGATTATCTTTATTAATTCTTGTTGTGTTGTTTCCATGAGCGGCTAAGCACTTCAAGTGCTGGCCTAGTCACGAATTTATTATCATTATAATAATTGTTTCCTGTTAGATCATGGTTTCATTGGATATCCTATTGACTATCGTGTAACCCTGGGTTTTGGTAGTATTGCGGGTGGTCTAGATCATGTTAATCCTGTTATTAGATAACCAATTAAACATGGGATTAACAGTGATACTAGGGTAGGTTTAAAACCCTATCCCCAGTGTAGGTTACCGCCTATATCATTTAATATACTTAAAAAGCACAGGAACTCTTTTAGAGAGGGTTAATAATCTGTATAGGTTACTAGACTAGTTCTTGGGATAGTTGGGATAAATCACTATGACCTAGTTAACTTTTAGGGGATTCGGGATCGCAGGAATTATAGGGCAGACTAAAGATATCTATTCAGGTCTGTCGACTTACGAAACCACTAATGAAACCATGGTGTAACATTGCACAGGAAAGCATAGTTATAACAGTAGTAATGAATTGGCTAGGCTAGCACGCTTCTCTCCCTAATTACTTATATCTTATACTTTCCACATATTTACTTTCTTGTTATAATTCATAAATCATTACAAACTACTTTAAACGTGACAATTCAAATTAAAACTAATTGACACTTAGCTCTTAGGACGACCTTGGATTTACCATCTCTACACTACTCACGATCGGGTTCTCTGCCTGTTAGTGCGTTTGTCAGGTGAATCAAGTTTTATAAATTTAAAACTTGATAAAAATATATTTTAAAATAAAATACGCATCTTAAAAGAAATAAGCATAACTCAATCACACTGAGAACCAATACTATAATAATTTACTTGAAGAATCAAGGGACATGGAAGCTGTCTCAGCTGAAGAACCTAAGTTTTGAAGAAGTAAAAGAGGAATTTGATAAGCTGGTCAAGCAGGTTGAATCTTTTGCACCTATAAACTTTGAAGCTACAAAAGACAGTCTGAAAAGATTTGGTGAAGAACTTTAAACAAAGACTTCAAAAAGACTAAAGAGTGATGAAGCAAAAGATGATGAGTCTACCAAGAAGACTGGAAAGAGGAGGAAACAGATAGCTTGGAAAGGATTACATTCTGACAAAACTGATGAGGATGAATCTGAAGATAGTAAAGATGCTGATCCTAATTTGGGGGTACTAAAATTCCTAGTAATCTTTGTTCTGTGGCTATAAAACCCCCCAAGTATAGCTACTTATAAGATCATCAAGCAAGGAAAGGAAGGTGATTTTGGAGCTATGTTGAAGGACATAACCAGGGATGATCTTACTGAATTATATAGGATTGTCATGAATAGATATGGTATGAATGGACCAGAGGATGAGCTTGAAAAGGTTACTTTGGGAAGATATTTAAAGATAAGTTTGAGGCAACCCCTTAGTACAGTATCCTATTTGATTCCATTAGGTCAACAAAGAATCCATAAGTTGGAGATATTATAATACCTGCAAAGTACATTGCTTAAACTTGGAGTCATCAGATATTTATATGTTGATTGAAAGAAAATATCCTTTAACTGCTGAGGTATGCAAAGTTATGCTAGATAAAAAGCTTCAAGGAGGAAAACCAGATGAGATTGGCTACAAACTTTAAAATGATGGAGAAGCAAAGCTGGCATTAGGAAGAATGAGTATTGATTAGTTAGATATCTAGAATGGAGATAATGGAGAACAACTACTTGTGGAGGTGCTATGCACAAACAAAACAAATGGTTATCATTCCACCATGCTAACAGACAAATGGACTGGCTAGTCCTAGGAGCAAACGGCTCTGGTAAAGACTCATCTAAAATCGTTAATGGCTGACAATTTGCCAAAAATTGTATGGTTATCAACTCACCATATCTGGTTAAGTAAAGAGTTGGCTAGCCCACAAGTTTATGGATTGTGGTAAAGGCTGTAGAAAAACCATCTTAGTCCATGAGGTTATGGCTTATGGTAAAGACAAATTGCAAATCCATATTAGATGGTTGACACTTTACCAAAAAGTGGATGGTACATCAACTCACCAAGTTTCATGTACAAAGAGTTGACATGGTAATCAATCCACCATGGAATTTACCTTTTCTAGGTGCCAAAGGATTGACTAGCCCTGAGCAAACGGCTACAGGTAAAGGCATATCAAATCCGTTTATGGCTATAATGGTTTGCCAAAAACCATATGGTATTCAACTCACCAATGTTTCATGTACTGAGAGTTGAAATGGTTTTCAGTCAACGCATGACATTAGCCCATTCCTGGTGGCCAAAGGACTGACTACTCCAGAGTAAATGGCTAACTGGTAAAGAGACATCAAATCCATTTAAAGTTTCAATGATTCACCTCTCACAGGAGTTAACACACCTGGAAGTGATGAGAATAGTCTGAAACTATATGATTTGATTGCTGATATGAAGGGTTGCTGAAAAGTTTTTGAAGAATTGTGGCAGCAAAGATCAAAAAGAGATAATTTGAAGAATTGCAGCTCAAGAATAATTTGAAGAGTTTTATTTACAACATCCTCAGGAAGCTCAAATGATGACACTTGAAGAAACATTGAAGTTCGACGAGAGTGAAGATCAAGTAGTGGGATTGTTGGGAAATATATTGTAACAAGACTTAATAACTGGTAGTATAATAGGTTAAGTCCTGGTAGTAAATTAGTTAGTTTCTTTCTGCAGTACTAAGTTAAGTCTGCAGTACTATAGTTAGTAATGTAGAGTGGCCAGTACTATAGGTAGTCCTGGTCGTATATGTAGTTTAAGGCTGTTTATGTAACAGAATATAGAAAAGGTAGATAGTTGTCTGTAGAGATATTTTTAGGAGATATCTTAGTGAAAAGGATATGCATTATCCTTTCACACTTTTGAAATCCCTTCTAGTTTCCTTGGTGTAAAAAAGGAACCCTACAGCATAGAGTTTGATATATGATAGAAGCATTGAAGCTTATAGAAATCAATAGCATAATTAGTATGATTTGTTTTTTTTTTTTTTTGGTTTTTTTTTTTTTTTTTTTTTTTTTGGTTTTTATTTTTTTTTTTTTTTTTGTTTTTTTTTTTTTTTCTTCTTAATTCCTGTGTTAAGATTTCGCATTAACACTTGATATTCATAGTCAGTTGTCCTCTCACAAGTTGAATTTGGAGTTTTCAAGTTTGCTATTATCTTACAAAGGCTATATAGATCCAAGACCAAGGACCTACAATAACTGTTCAAACCACACAACACTTCATAATTATCGAAAAGATCCACAAATAAAGTTCACACATCGGAATTCAATGGAATCATCAAGTTCAAATTCAGAAGAGATGGAATTGCAAGAGATGCAACTGGAAGGAAGGGAACTACATCAAAAATACTTTGCATGGTTTAAAAAGCTCAAAACACACCTTGAATTTCTCCATAATACTAGCAACATTTCAGTGTGGTTAAATATGAGACCTTATGAAATTGCATTTCGAATATTCTTCCACAAAGAGTATGAGACTTTCAGAGTGAAGAAAGACACAAATTTAAACCAACTCCAATGGCAACTTGAAAGAAAGATTATTCATTTATCAAATCCAAAATCCTGTCTTAAAGTACTCAGAACACCGTTCAAGGAATTTTTTGACTCGAAAAAGGTGAATGCTTCGGATTTTGAAAATAAATCCTGGCAAAATACCTTCAAAGATATACGTGATGGGAACCTGAAACTTACAAACGTATTTTACTCTGGTATCTGGAAGAACTTGACAAGCTTATTGATGAAACAGTACTTCACAACGGAGAATTACGGAAGAAAGAAAGAGAAGTTCAAGCAATAAAGGAGATTGAAATCGGCTAAAAGAATAAGAGATACAGCAACAACAGAGTTTGGTCACTGAGGGTGCAATATTAGAAGCATGTTTGGTCACTAAAGGTGCAACACTAGAAGCTTGTTTAGTCAATGAGAGTAGAGCGTTGGATGACAATTTGGTCGTTAAGGAAACCACAGATGACTCTGTTACATCGTCAGAACAACTGGATAAAAGCATCAGTTCACAACAACCACATGCTACATTTCCACAACTAGATTCAGGACTTGTTGTTCCAAAAGAGAAGGAATTTCAAGAAATAAAGGAGATTGAAATACGGCTTCAAGAAAGTAAGATGCATAAACAAGAGAGTTTGGTCTCTAAGGGTACATCATTGGAAGATTGTTTGGTCACCGAGGATGCAGAATTGGAAGCTTGTTTTGTTAATAAGGACATAGAAGTGGATGATAATTTGGTTGCTAAGGAAAGCATAGATGACTTTGTTACATCGTCAGAAAAACTAGATGAAAGCAGTCGTTCACAGAATGAAAACAGCAGTTCACATAATGAAATCAAAAGTTCTGAGAATGAAATTAGCAATTCAGATGGGAATGATGCAGATGCTGATATTGGTCATTCATATGATAGTGCCACAATGTCTGAGGTACATCATGACTTGTTTGAAAATATGTTTGTTCATGGGATAAAAAATCATGAACAACCTGAATCTATTCCAGACACATATATGGTGAATGAGAATAATAGTAATATTATTTCTGATATATCAAATATGGATCCGAATATAGATAAGGGAAAACATGATTATATGTGCATTCTTTTCTTCCCTGATCAATAACCTCAAATGTGATGTAGACAAATGTAGTAAGGTTAATAATGAAGCCCAACAAGCGAATGCCTTATTAACGAACGAGCTTGAGAGATATAAGGAAAAAGAAAAACATTTTGCAAAAGATAAGACAATTGAATCTGAATACTGCAAAAAGATTAAGTTTTTAAATGATGAAATTTCAAACCTTAAATCTCTAGCTTGTGAAAAAGATAAGACATTCGCCAAGGAAAATGAAAAGTATGATGAGTATGTACAACCACTTTTAAAAAGGAAAACTGAACTTGAAAAGAAAAATCAAGAGTTTTTGAAACAAATAAACGATCTTGATAACAGACTTCGAATAACGAGACAGAATGATCAGACTCTTCGAATGTTGCTTCCAAAAGAAGACAATGTTAATACAGGAAAACAGGGTCTTGGCTTTGGGAACCAAAATAATGATGTGAACCCAAGTCTCCTAAACAAAGCCAAGAGTTAGCACCATGCTTGTATAACATTGATGAAATGGGAAAATACTTGCTTTCTAATCATAAGATCATTTCTGAAGAGGAATTAAAATGTGAAGCTAAAAACCATTTGAAAGTAAAACAAAGAAAATCTCCACTCTCATATCATGGCTTTGTATATGCTGAGACTCAATTTGAAGAACCACCAAAAGTTCCTTTGAAAATAAGAAATGTTAATTTGAAAAAACATTTGGAACAAACTCCAACTTTGAAATAACATTTAGAACAAGCTCAACTAAGAGATCATGATCCAAAACTTTGGAACGGTTTTTCAATGAAATACTTTTGTTATGTCAAGCAGGCAATGATCAAGTTTGAAAAAAATAGAAATTAGATCTTACTCAAGATGAATTGTTCGGAATGAGTTTTGATAGGAGTTATGAACAAAACAACAATACGAGAGTTAGAAATCGATTGTCTGATGAATTTGAACCTTTAGTTAAAAATGTCAATCTTCAACTAAACTGCTTTGAAAATAGTCTTGTCAAAGAAATGAAAGATGATTTAAAGTACGTCATGTCTCTTGAATACAAGTTTGATGAAACGTGTTTAATTTTGGACATTCAGCAAGAATTTTTCAAGGACCAGTTTGAGTCAGTCAAATCAGAGTCATATAGCCATATGTACGAGAATGAGATCTTTGAACAAAACTCTTCTTTGGAAAATGAAAACCGTTGTCTTAAAAAGATTATTAGCTAGATTCAAAAAGATTTTTCAAAGATGGAGGCACAAAGTATTGCTTTTGAAATTGCACTTCAACATAAGATTCAAGAAAACAATTCTTTGAAAACAATGCAAACAGAAAATGAGAATTTTGTAGCCTCTTTACAAATCGAAAATACACATTTGTAAAAGACATATAAAGACTTGTTTGAGTCAATTCAAAATTCAAGGGATGAATCTAATCAATGTGATGATGTCAAACTTAAGTTCAATTTTGATGAGATTGAAACTCAAAACATTGAGTTGGAACATCAAGTAGCTTCATTAATTAAAGAGAATGAACACTTAAAGTTGGTTTACAAAAATTTGTTTGATTCAATCAAAAAGTCTCGAGTTCAGACACGAAGTTTAAACGTTTCTCAATACGAAGCAGAAAATTTATAAGTCTCAGTTGTCTGAATTTGCGGATAAAAAGTTTGATAATGTTTTTTAAAAGATTGAATCAATGAAAAATCAAAAGTTTGAATCATAAATCTCAAATGATTTCCTTCAAAAATCATTGTATGATTCTGATCCCTCAAATATTGAATCAGATTCGGGGGAGAAAAAGATTATTTTCGGAAATGAAACATCAAGTTTTGAAACAAATATTATGGAGCTCGGAACGACTTTAGCTCAACAAACAAAAGATTTTGAGGATGCCAAAGATGATTTTTCAAAGAAAACGAACAAGTTCGAAACATATTTGAAAATTTCAAAAGAAAAGAGTTATCCTTGAACGACAATTGGATCGTAAGATTCAAGATTCTAAAGCCGAAAAAGAACAATTTTTTGAAACAAATTGCTTCTTTAGAATCAAAGTTGACATCACAAGATCTTATTTCAAATCAAAAGGAATATAGCGATTTGACAACTTCATACAATGCTCTAAAAGCAAAGTTTGATTCTCTTAGCCGGGACAAAGGGAAATCTCTAGTTTCTAACTTTTAAACACCAAAAGTAAGTGTTTCACTGAAGATTTACACGGGTGAATCTTCCAAATCAGTTCCAAAGAGGATGTCTCTGTTTATGACCTACTCTCTACAAAAAAGATAGGAAGTTTTATAAGACACCTCAAGTTTTTGAAACATCTACTTCTCAAAAGGTTTTTAAATCAAGTGCCTCAAGTAGGAAAAAGAAGTTTTTTGTAGCTCCAAACTCTCGCTTTACTCCGGTAAAGCAAGTGTGGAGACCAAAGCAAAGTCATTTAATATCTTTCAAATATTCAAAATCAGAAATGCTTTCATTGCAAAACAAGATGACTCTGCTTTCAAAATTCCAAACAATGAAAGATTTCCATTCATTTCAAAAATGAATTCTCAAAATGAAACACCGAGTTTCAACAATAGATGTAAATCTTCTTCTTCGTCAAGATTTAAAACTCCACAAGAAAATCCAAGTTTTTATAATCAATGGAAAACCAAAAGGAATTTTAAATCTCCGTTAATTCCTCGAGCACTATTTTCAAATAAAATACGGGTCTCTAGTCCTCGTTAGAATTCAACTTCTTTGCATCGATTTGACACAACCTTTAAATGGTATTCAAAATTTGGTAAACCCGATAGCACCATGCTCAAATGGGTTCCAAAGGTTGTTGTCTAATTTGATATCATGATGGATGTTGGCTAATTCAGGTCAACACCCGGGCTTCATTTAATGGCTTCTTGACATTTCAGTTCAGGACCCGCAGTTCAAAATAATGGTTTATTATTAAATATCAAATAACAACCCGATCTTCAAATAAAAGGAAAATGTATGCTTCAGTGTGTTTATCCCTAACAACGAAAAGAGAAATCTTTTCGGTCTTGAGCTACTCAATCAAAACATTCAAAGTTTTGTATCTCAGGTCAATAGCTTTCGTATACTTCAGTACGAGACCTGTGTTTTCAAAGAAAAGAAAGTGTACGTGTCAGTGCACTTATCTTAAGAAAAGGAGAGAAATCTTCTTGTTTTCAAGCATGCTTATAAAAAACTCTTCACAAGTATGCTCAAAACATTCGACTTCTAAGTACATATCAGCTTAGGACTCGTTCCTCAAATAAAGGAAAGTGTGCACTCATGTACATTTATCCTCACAACGAGAAGATAACAACTTCTCGAACTTGAGCTGATACTAAACGTCAATTCAAAGACATTCAAAGTCTTATAGCTCTAGAAAATGGTTTCTAAACTGTTGAACATAATTTTTCAAGAGTTTATCAAAAGATTTTTTAAAATCTTTCAAAATTAGGTGTTCAACACTCTCGTCCTCAATAAATCCTTTGACTGATATCTATTTTTGAGGGGGAGCATTAAAAAAACAATGTGTTAATGTTTGTACTTGTACGACGTGTGTTATACTGAGGCATCTTATCTCTCTTGAGATTCACATCAAAAGTTTTTATGTTGGTGAACACATCTTCTCATAACAATCTTTATGTGTTTATTAACATATAGTGTCCGAGTATAATTTGTTCTCCAAAATTTTTCAATAAATTCAAAATCTTTCAAAAAATTATGTACTCGACACTATCTCCATCCCTCATTAATTGAGAGGGAGCGAAGAGAAAATCTTTCAATTATAATCATGCAATAATCATTTTCTCCCATGTGCTTTCAAATTTCTCAAATAGCCATTTTATTCTATTGATATCAAAAACATCATATGGTATGCTATTTTTGAGGTGGAGAAAATTGGATTAAAATGGATTAAAATGTGATCTTCTTTGACTCAATTGCGTATCTCTTTCCTATATGTGCGAAACAATTTCGAATATCGATGCACATGTGTAGGGAGAGCTTTTCTTAAAAGATAAAACTTTCAAAGTGTCAAATGTTTTGATTTATATCAAACACTTTGAATGATTTTCAAATGGTTTTATGGTTTTGATCCCTATACCCAACAACACGAAGGTGATGAAGTCATAAGGTGGTAGTGTTAGGTATACGTCTAATGATCCAACCAGAACTAGAGGGATCTACCCAAGGACATTCTATTAGTTAGAAGGAGAAGTCTTTAGGAAAGATGGAGTTGAGTGATAATAAGGGAAAAATGTTGACTAAAGCATGAGTTAGCACTGGAACAATAACAACAGGGTGCTAGTAATTTCGTTTTGGTAAACATTGAAAGGGTTGAATAATGGAAAAGAAATGTAAGGATAAAGGGTCTAAAGAAACAAGCCCTCCATACAACTTAATGCGGAAATTGGGTCAATACGTATGCTATCAGAATCACATAGATGATTTCTGGTATTGAAGATAGACGTCATGGGCCCAGTGATACAATTCACAACACTTCCTAGCCACTCAAGATCTCTCAAAAGATTCTTGTTTCATTTCTCACGGAGATAAACATTTTATCTATCGCTTTTCTCACTTCGAGTTAGTTGATATTGAAAAGGTGGCAATCAGCTCCAACCTCCGATTACTAAAACCAAAACGCACTTATTGAGTCTAGAGCCAAAAAGAGATCATCAATAAATCTCATTAGGACACAATTCCAAAATACACTTGTTGTTCACAATCAAAGAACACAAGTGATATCTTAGAGTCCTACGCATTATCCTTGTGATCTTGCCAGAACATTCAGAGTTGTGCTCTTTAGCATTTCACAGTGACGAATGGAAATCCTTCTAGTGTCAACATCAAACAGCACTGCGGTAGGTGACTTGCGCGATCCTATATGGATCAAACTTGTGTCAACTGGAAATCGATTTTGGTCCAGTCTATGAATTGATGACTCAGTCAGTCAGATACTAACTAACTGATTCACTCTTATCGTGTTGTCGGCTTTGAAACGTTCCGGTAATGAGAACAATCAAGTACGGTGAATCTAATGCTTATGTGTTAGATGATCCAATACTTTAAGCTGGAAATTCTGTCAAGGAAATTCTTCTATATTGAATCTACCGTCGGTCTTTACGGAACCGAAGGTTAACGCTACCTAATATTGACGAATGACATGGCCATATTCGTCCATAACTGTGCTTATTACTAACCTTTAATTTCAGGTTTATAAAATGGCGGTGTTATCTCATTCCAGCTAAGTCAGATTCATAACCACATGCTCATACTCAAGATTTAAAGTTTCAAGTAATCAAGAAAGCTCATGATAAAGACTTCCGCTACTTTGATATTCAACATCTTCCTTAAAGGTATCAAGATTATCAAGACAAAGATTGTCAAGGCAGATTGTTAGACGGCTTTCGGGATGACATAAAGTATAAGCATGTTGGTCCAAAGACACAATATCCCAATAAAGTATTACAAGGATCAAAGATCAAGGTCACAAAGAGAGGTCTCTATGATCACCCCTTAGGGGGAGATTGTTACGAATTTAGAAAGTGTTGATCATTTATGAGATCTGACGATCGTCCCTTATGGGAAGATTGTTAGAAATTCAGTTTTTAGTGAAGTGACGATCATTATCGATCTCACAAGCCTTTTAATAGTTAGACGTTTCTAAGCGTGTAATAGGTAGTCCATTAGACTAGTCCGTTAGGCTAAGGCTATGTAATAGTCCAAGGTCCGGCCTATGGCCAGCCAAGGATAGATAAATACCCTCTCTGCACATAAAGATGGTGTGTGAGTGTGTGTTTACTATGTGTAAGAATAAAAAAAATATTATCCAAACACCTCCACCATTCTCTTCTCTCTTCTCTTCTTCCATATATATGTTGATTTATGAGAAAACCATATTCTACATAAAGGTTCTAGCATGAGCCTTAGCAGATTTTATAATTATTATTTAATAATTATATGTCTGACCTTTAATTGTCCACGTGTACTTCTTTTATGAAATCAAACATTCCTTTTCTGTCACTGATTGTTTGTATGTGTTTCATTTAAAGGAGCTAAGAAAGTGTAGAAACACAAGACATAAACCACATTGCAGAAAATCAGACATTGATTGGAGGTGTAGTCGGGAAAAAAATTGCAGATTGGAACATTCACAAGGAAACATTCTATCAAAGACAGGACTTAACAAACGGCAAGTGTTAAAAAACCGAAGCCAGTTCAGCAAAGAGAACATTGATGCAGTTGAGCTCAATGTGAAGTCAGAGGAGCAAGATGATGCATATGTAGAAAATGATGATCACTTCAGTGATGAACTAGAGCAACTACTATAAACTAAATCAAATTCCGTTTTTCCTCTTTCTCGGTTAACCAAAACTCAATAGAATTCAGCCAGGTGCTCTTTGATTGGATCAATGAACATGTCCGGATCGAGTGGATTCACAATTAGACAAACCTGAATAACCAAAACAGAAGAAGTAAAATAAAACGAAACTTGACTGAAGGAACACCCGTGATTTGCAGCTACTCATTAATGCATTCTTATCAACCAACCGCCTTAGCGCAGTTGGCCACCTGGGCTCCTTCTGGAGCTTTTGGGGGAGGAGGTTCGGGGTTCGAGTCTCCTAAGAGACAATGAAAAATCCGGATTTCCCTCCTAATGTGAAGCCGTGAGTTGTAGGGGTTTCCCTTCGCGGGTCTCTCCTAGTGGTTCGGGTCCCGGGGCTTGCCTGTTTGGATGGTTTAACTCGGGGGTCGAATTTCAAGTGTGGTGCCGTTCTAAAAAAATATAAAAAATTAATGCATCCTTATCAGATTATCAATATTGTGATCCAAGTAAACAAATTATATGGAATGTAGTTTCACATCTTTTCTAACATAATAATATATCAAAACTTTCATAAAAATAATAATAAAAGATTATTTTCTCTTTGTCTTATTTTACCATAGTTAAGCTATGTCCGGCAAAACTAGCGTTGATCAAGGGTGTTAGATGTAGCTGTAGCTGCAAGATGTTAACCGTTAAGCGTAGCATTTTGTTCACAAAAATATCTGGTAACATGATACGGAATGTAATAGAACAAATACGGAATCATAAATGTTAATACTTTTTCGATTAACATGTCATTAGTAACAGATAAGTACTACAACCCGAAAACTACAAAACTTGTCAGACAAACAAACTTACAATGTTAAAAAGTAAAACACCAGCTAAACAACGGTTTAAAACCATGTGTTACCAAACACAAACCTAGTTCCAGTCATTAGATCAAACAAAAACATGACTAACCATAACAAAACGTAAACATGCATCTCAAAGACTATAACCGTAATCCCTTAATAAACGTTCAATAAAAAAAATTGAGTTTATAGATATAAAGTGAAGAAAAACATGATTTAATAGAAACAAACCTTTTATTAATAATCTGAACCAAACAAGATCAGATTAAGAGAATCACAAACAACAATCCACCACTGCTAAACGCAGGTGTGGATCTATTATCTAAATTGATAATAGTCTTACAAGGATACAACCAAGAATCAAACGATTCAATCAAATGAAACAAGAGAGTGTTTAATCGCCACAAAACGGCACACACAGATACACACTTGCTTGACCTTAACTCTGAAAGAGTTAGGGTAATATACCCAAACGATGAAACCCTAATGGGCTTAGCCCAATCTTCAAACTGGGCCATCTTCACAGCCCACATATACTTTCACCAATTGGCAATTCCAGTCCCTGAGACTGAAACAAACAAACAACAACACAAAACAACATATAGAATAGGAAAAACAGATTAGAATGTGTATAATTCCAACATCCCCCCTTAATCTGATTTTCCATAGAGGTTAATCATTCCTAGTTTTTCAACTAGGAAGTATCTACTTTCACAGTTTTCACCACACCATTCAAAAATTTTTCCCTCACAAAATGAAGGTCAATCTCAAGATGTTTG
>BQNB010047681.1:0-42972 GCA_026074375.1 Tanacetum coccineum | reverse complement strand
TTGGCATTTTAGGTCCGTTTTTGGTTATTTTAGCTCGTTTTTAAAGGTAAAAGGTATGTGTAATTAAGCACATACCAATTAGATCTTAAGAATTCGGGTATCCATCTTTGATACATAAGTTGATTTTATCTTTAGCTTTCTCGAGTTAAGGTTTGAATGCAATTGCAAGTGTCTCATCCGTCGTTACGGCTGTGTATTTGTAGTTTGTCGCATTTTCTAGAGCATTGGTATCGATTTAAATTTATATGAGTGTGCCGGTGATTTGTTAATTCTAGAACTTGTGCTTGAAATCTTTATAAGACCGCAGTAGGAACACGTTCACGTGTTATAAACATTTTACTAATAAAGAGGTGATAAAAAATATAAATATAAGTAACCAATAATTTTGTTCAAAAAAGTTTTTTTTTTAATTATCTGAAATTTTATCCGTACGAATTAAAGAGCGTAAATGCTGGTATCGCTATTATAATGAAATGCGAAGGTTGCAAACTTCTAAGTTCATTTGAAGTAGTGTACTTATCTTAAGTATGGGGGAAAGCAAGTTACCCCCAAGATAAAGTGAATAAAAAAATGATGAAGTGAAGGAATAGTTGTTACATTACGGATAAAGTAGATTATGATTTTATTATAAACCTTTTTCAACAAATATAAAAATAATATCAATAAATAAATTACCTCTTTTGATGTTTATGTTTGGTGCTTACGCCATGTCGGTGAAGTTTAGTTTCTTGTACAAGCTTATAGTAATTTGAACATTTCATGATTGCGTGTATGAGTGACTTCCGTTTACTATCCATTTTACTAAACTGAGTGAGTGTGAAAACAATCTTATCTATAAAAATTCGAGAGTTACTTTGTCGCGTTATCTATGCTTGTGATCATTAATTTATTTTATAAAACAAAATGCTTTCGCTTTAATTGCTTGAGGGCAAGCAATAAGCTAAGTATGGAGGGATTTGATAACGCTCCAAATATACATAAAATATCCCTCGGAAATATGTGAAATATATCTGTTAACGCATGAAATATTGCAAGTTTGGTTGTTTGTTGGTACTATAATTGTTTCAGGACCAAGAATGACGAGAAGGACCAAAAGTGTTAAAGAAATCCGTTAAATACACTAACGGTCGTTAAAAGTAGAAACTAGAAGGGAAATAAATGAAGAATTAATGAAAAGTGACGAAGTATGGCGCACTTGTCCTATGTGCGGCGCACTTCATGGTGGGTTAAATGCAATTTAATTTACACACCAAGTGCGGCGCACTTCTCCTGCAGTTACAAGGAAATGATTATGATTGATATAAATGAGCAACCTTCCAAATTACCTTAACACCAACTGAGACCCTAATCTTGTGCTATAAATAGGGCATGAAATTCAGTGTTTAGGCATCCCATTTCTTACAATCATCTCTCAATAATCATTAGAAGTTCTTAGGGAAGTTTTTCTAGCAAGTTAGAAGTTGTTCCTGGGGAAACTTGAAGTATTCTCTAAATCTTCATAGTTTCCAGGTTGTAATCACACTGGAGGTACGAAATTCAGGCCAAAGGTGGTGGAGGAGTAGTTTTGCTAGTATAAATTCTGGTTAACTAGTATTCTTTGAATCTTCATAGTTTCCAGGTTGAATCTATGATGCTTGTTTTGTGTTTTGTTGCTATGAACATGGAGTAGTAATTTATATTTATTTGGGCTATCATGATCGATGTTATGAGCAAGTTTTGACATAATGCTTATGAATGTGATGATAATGAATTTGACGTTTAAATATCTAGTAACTTGTTGATGTTTGATTATTTATACTTTTTGGAGATAGATCTAAAGATTCCACCAATATGTCTATATTTCGCATTGTTTGTCTATGACAATTCGATACTAGTTTTGTGAGAATTAACTAGTGAAATGTTTATCAACCCAGAAATAAAGATGTTTAACACTTGATCATATGTCTAACGAACTTGATTAAGGGAAATTATCATTATCATATTCATACTTGAATCAATCTTAATGCGTTTTATATATTGAAGATTAAAGGCCGAAAGGATTCTCTAATATATGAAATAATTAATTGTATGAGTGATTATCCATCTTTTCATGCTTTTATGCTTAAATTCATGTTGCTTGATTGTTTTCTTGTTCATGATCATTGCTTTAAGTCCAAATAAATATTACTTTTTATCTTGAAATACTTTGAAATCTTTAGATCGTGACAATCTATAAGATAAACCTTTTCGTAATACATTAGACCCTTTTAAGAATTACCAATCCCGTGGAACGACCTGGTCTTACCCTTAACCTATACTATAAACGGGGGTTTATACTTTACCCATGTGTTAGTTGGAAATTGGATAAAACTAGAACTATAAATTTAAAGCTTTTATAACACATCAGAAACCAAAAATGAAGCCGTCCGCCTAATGATGTTTCCCCTATCACTAACGGTTGAAGCAAAAACTTGGTTGGATGAACTCAACGAAGGAACCATTGAATCGTGGGATGAACTTCGAATAGCCTTTATAAGCCAATTATTTCCCCCAGCTCTATTCGATCAACTCCTCGAAGAAATCAGAGCATTTTCCTAACATGAACACGAAACTCTAACTGATGCTTGGCTTCATATGAAGAAATGCTCAGAAATTGCCATGACCACAATTTAACCAAAGGAAATATTATAAAAATCTTTTATCACGGCCTTAACGAAACAACCCAAGAAGCTCTAAATGCCACATTTAGCGGTATCTTTCTTTACAAAACACCAAATCAAGCCTATCAACTTCTTGAAGACAAAGTCTTAACCAAAACCTAAAAACTTCTCTTAATAAAACTATAGCTTTCGCCGATGAAGGCAATAGTAAATCTGATACTGAAACAATTATGGCAAGAATGGATGCCATAACCATAAAAATGGATGCTCAATACAAATAAATCAAATCTCATGCCAAATGCAATCACTGCAGATGTAATCACTCAACCGCATATTTTAACGATGATGATACACCTATGTTCCGCGAAGAAGAAGCAAAATTCATGCAAACCTTCTGATGTATACGTTTTTACAATGATTACCACGGCCGAGACTCGAATCGCGATAATTAGCGTGCAAGCGAAAGAAATGACTACAATCGAGACTATTATCGATCCAACTCTGATGATAAACCCGACCTCCAAAAACAATTAAGCTATTTCATAAAAGCTCAAAATTCCACAAAATCTTTTGTTAAAGAAACGTTCATGATCTCAAAACCAAATTCGAAACAACAACCAAAAATCATCAAGCCTCGATCCAAAATTTAGAAGCAAAATTCGAGAGACTTGCTGACAAATAATCTGCTAGACCTTTTGGATCTCTTCCAAGTAACACTCAACCAAACCCTCGAGGTAACTCATCTAAACCATACCAACCACCTCAAGCTCAAAACGAGCACGTAAATGTCGTATTTACACGAAGTGGTAAATCCTATGACCCACCCACCAACCCAAATGATCTTCAAAATGATTCACAAAATGATTCCCAAAATCCTATTAATTTCGATAGTGATGATGAAGATGAAGAATCAGCACCTCAACCTAAAGCTCAAATTCCCAAATCAATCAAAGAAACTCCAACGCTCAAGCCATACAAACCAAGAATCTCATACCTTCAATGCCATCGAAAAGAGAAAATGGAAGCCCAGTACAAAAAAATCCTCGATATGATTCGAGCCATTCGAATCAACGTACCTCTTATCGATGTCTTAGCAGGAATGCCAAATTATGGAAAATTTCTCAAAGAACTCGTTAGTAACAAGCACAAGCTTGAACAAATTTCATCCGCTTTCCTTAACGATGAAAGTTCGGCTATGATTCAAAACAAAGTTCCACCAAAACTCAGAGACCCCAGAAGTTTCCTTATCCCTTGTACCTTTGGAAAAACCTTCTCTTGCAACGCCTTGGCCGATCTTGGTGCTATCATCAATCTTATGCCATATTCTCTATATGAAAAACTATCTCTCGAAACTCTCAAACTAACTAAAATGAGCGTAAGATTAGCAGACCGATCATTCCAATATCCTATTGGAATAGTTAAAAATATACTCGTCGAAGTTGGTAAATTCACTTTTCCCGTGGATTTTGTTATTCTCAAAATGGAAGAAAATAGTAAAGTTCCTCTTATTTTAAGAAGACCTTTCCTACATACTGCAGACGCAGTAATTCGCGTTAAACAAAAACATCTCAATCTTGGAGTTGGCACGGAATGAATAACCTTCTAAATCGATTCCGCGATGAAACACTCCTATTCTAATGATGATACATGTTTCACTGTTGATGTCATTGATGAAATCTTAGAAGAAGATTTCGACACTCTTCTTGATGAAGGAAGCAAAATCCTTTATTTCATCGAGGGAACTCCTCTCGAAGATAAAATCTTTGCCGAATTTAATGAATTCATTGCTATGAATATCGAAGAAATACTAAATCATAATAAGGATCAGAAGAAATAACCTTCAAAAAATCACCTTCGATATAGAATATAAAATAAATAAATCCCTTGATGAACCTCCTACGGATCTTGAATGGAAACCTCTTCCTGATCACCTAGAATACGCATTCTCAGAAGAACCATCTTTTCTTCCTATGATCATATCATCTCAGCTTTCTGAACAAAATAAAAATAAGCTAGTCTCTGTTCTCAAAAGACACAAGCAAGCCTTTGCTTGGAAGACCACAGACATTCCTGGTATCTGTACATCTTTTTGTAAACATAAAATTCAACTTCTGGATGACAAAAAACCAGTTGTTCAAAAACAAAGATGATTAAATCCAAATATGCAAGAAGTTGTTAAAAAGAAATCGTAAAACTCCTCTATACCGGTATAATATATCCAATTGCCGATAGTCCTTGGGTAAGCCCCATCTATTGTGTACCAAATAAAGGTGGTATAACAGTAGTCACAAACGAGAAAAATAAACTTGTCCCAACAAGAACCGTTACAGGTTGGAGAGTATGTATCGATTATCATAAACTCAATAAAGAAATCGTGAAAGATCACTTTCCGTTGCTATTCATGTATCAAATGCTAGAAAGATTCGCAGGAAATAAATACTTCTGTTTCCTCGATGGTTTTTCTGGATATTTCCAAATTCCAATTGATCCTATGGATCAAGAAAAAACAACTTTTACATGCTCTTTCGAAACATACGTTTACAAGCGAATGCCTTTTGGTTTGTGCAATGCACCCGCTACTTTCCAAAGGTTCATGTTGGCTATCTTTCATGACATGATTGAAGAATCTGTAGAAGTATTCATAGACGACTTCTCTGCCTTTGGAAACTCCTTTGATAATTGTCTAAACAATCTTGATAAAATGCTTCAACATTGTAAGGATGCAAACCTTGTCCTTAATTAGGAAAAATGTCACTTCATGGTTAAAGAAGGAATCGTTCTTGGACACAAAGTGTCTAGAGCAGGCCTTGAAGTTGACAAATCCAAAATCAATGTTGATCCCTTCTGAATAGATCTTAATCTCCTTTAGCTTGTATAAAGGTTAGTAACATTGGATAAATCCAAAACTACTAAGACAGAAACTTTGTGAGATAACTTAAAGTCTATGCGGAATCTAGACTTTAAGCAATAAGAAGATTAATAAATGAGCACAATTGTAAACCAAACTTTCAGCCTCAATATAAAACGATCACTCTGAATAGTGATAGGGTTACAAAATAACCTTGAAGATGCTAACTAACTTTGCTATGAAAACTATATATAACTTATATCTTTTATCTATGCCGTAGGGTTCCTTTTATACACTAAGGAAACCCTAATGGGCTTAAAAAATGCGTATACTAATCAATGCATATCTATTCCTAATATATCTCATGCATATCACTTTAGCAGTACTAACTATTATAACTAACAATACAAATAAACTGACAGTACTAACACTTTGTACTGGCAACACTAACTATTAAACTAACAGTACTAATAACTTAAATTGTTTTCTCTAATCTTCAGCAGCAGCACAAACTTGAACTAACAACATTAAGTTGTAGAAGCCTCTAATTCCCAACAATCCTCCCCTAAACTTGATATTCATCTTGTTAATCATCAAGTTTCTTCATTACCTGCATCTTGATCACTAGGAGGATGTATCCAAACACTCTTCTACTTCTGAAGTTGTGATCTTGTAAACCTGAGAAGCTCATAAGCCATTTCACACTCATGATCAGCTTCTAGTCTTCTACTCAGCATTCTTGAAAGCATCTCTTGTGTAAGAGGATATGTCTTCTCTATCAGCATGTGAATAGAAATTCAAGTATTCATCAGTAATACATGAACTCCACATGAATCAAATAATCTCCAGCTGATCAATGTGTAGTCCTATTAAGCTTTCCAGATTTTATCATCTTCACTTGGTTCAAATACAGTAATGAGATCTCCCTAAAGTAATCTGTCATGTCCTTCTGGGCTTGCAATCTCAAATCTTTCTTTAACCAGCCTATATAGATCTAACATATCTTGCCTATTAAAATCATCAAGCATTTTTGTAAATATCTTATAAAATTTAGTACTTCCATCACCCCTAATGATCTCATAATACATCTTGTCTTCTGATAGAACATGTGTCTTCAAATCAACTATTGGATATTTTATAGCTAGTGATTCAACATTTACAGCTTCATCATCTCCTGGAATTATATCTAAATAATCTCTAAGCTCTTGCTTCTCAGCATCATCCTCTATCTTCTGTCTCTTGACACTTTCATCATCAAGTTTTTCACCTGTTCTTTTCCTAGCAACTATTTTCTTTCTACTACTTTCGGCTTTACCTTTTCTACTGTCTTTAACCACTTTAGAATCCATAGGAACAAAGTCATTGATCCACTTTTGCTCCCTTTCATACAGCTTCTGAATTTCTTCAAAGCTCTTGCTCTTCATCTGATTGTGAA
The DNA here is from genome assembly GCA_026074375.1 of Tanacetum coccineum. NCBI lineage: Eukaryota > Viridiplantae > Streptophyta > Magnoliopsida > Asterales > Asteraceae > Tanacetum > Tanacetum coccineum. Next base: position 36,050 of record BQNB010047681.1, on the reverse strand, counting down.
TGTACTTGCCCATGTGTTTCAGATAAGTAACCATCTTGTTTCTGAGTTGAGCTCTGGTTGGTGGCTTGTTTCTAATTTGTTCAGCTCTCTGTGCAACAAAGAACCTTTTCCTTTCAGCAATCATTTCCACCAACATTCTAGACTTTTCTTCAATGGTGAATTTTTATCTTTCTTCTTGTTGAATTCTTTCTGCTAGTAATTCATCTGCATCCATCATTACTTGAATATCTTCCATTTGTTTAATCAATGCAGCATCCTTGGCCTCTTGTTCTGCAGCTCTTTCCCTAGCAATCCTTTGCACTCTCTCAAACTGTGCTTGTTCTTTTTCAAACAATCTTTGAGCAATCTCTGCATCCCTTTGAATATGAGCCTTTATAGGGTTCTTTGGAGGCTTTTCAGGCTCTTGCATAATGCCTTTGCCTTTATCTTTTGGATCAATAGTTGGAAGAATTCTTGTTGGTTTAGCAGATTCTTCTTGTGCAGCTCTAAAAGCAACTCCTTTTCCTTTTTCCTTATCCTTTTGACTTCTCATCTTTACAAGTGTTTAAGCAATAGTAAGATCCTCATCTTCAAATGCAGTTGTAGTAGTTGTTAGGTGTTCTTGGTTCAGCAGTACTAATAGATACACCAGCAGTAGTAACTGATGCACTAGCAGAACTAACTCCAGTAGTAGCAGTATTAACTATATCTCCTTCAACATTCTACATTGCTTCATTCACCATATCATCAATATCATCAAAGTCATCATCAAAATTACCTTCTTTAAACATTGGCCTTGTCTTTAAATTCCTCCCCTGTTTGGATACATTCTCCTTATCCAAACTCTTTCTCCTTGAGGTACCAATCTTAAAGAGTTTCATCCCTGGAGTTCTTGCCCTTTGCTTCTTTTCCAATCTTTTGACTTTCTTTTTCAACTTGTTGATCACCAAATCTTGAGCAGTCTTTGATGTTTCTAAGGCAAGAACCCTGTTTGACAAGTTTGTACAAATAGCCATCAATTCATTTATGTTAGGTCTACCCTCATCACTTCCAGGTGTGTGACCTCCTGAGAGAGGTGAATCATGGGGTGTTGGTGGTACAAAATCCGTCAAATCATCTTGTTCAAGTCTTTCCTCATCACTTCCAGGTGTGTTACCTCCTAGGAGAGGTGAATCATAGGAAGGTGTAGGTACCCTCTCAGACCTAGTCTGAGCAATGGTACCCCCCATGGCTTCTTGGCACCTATACTAATTCCCTAAGAAAGAGGCACATTAGGTATTGCCATGGATTAGGTCTTAAGGATGTTACCACTGTCCTGCTCTGCATCTAAGCTAGCAGCAGTAGTGGTAGCCCTTTCCACTCTATCATCGTCTCTTGTATAGACAGCCTCATCACCAACCTTCTTAGGGGGGCTACCAGACTGAGGTATCTCAGTGTCCTGACCTCTTTTGGCTCGCCTAAGTGTTTGAGTCTTTTGGGGATGTGATGCAACAGTAGTAACTTGTACTTCATGAGAGGGTAGAGCAGGGGAAGGTGTTGGTTGGGGTTCAGAGGGTTGTCCTGAACCTTCACCCTCCACTGCTTGTATTGCCAACATACTTTGAAATAATGGAGTAACTGTCCCTGAAAAACTTTTGCCTTTTCTTCTCATATTAGCAAAAACTTTTTGAGTATGCTTAGGTGTTTCATAAGTATCATTAAAAGGTTCTGCAAGATTTTTAACTTGGTTATTCAAAAACAGTTGTAAAAACCTTGGATACATCAAAAACTTTTTAGATTTTGGATCCAAGTTTCTTAACATACCATCAAAAATTAATTTAGAAAAATTAAACTTTTGATTATTTGCCAAACATATAACTGCTGAAGCAATATTAGTTGAAAACTCATTCCAAGCAGTAGATTTTGAACTTAGACAAGATGATATGTATAAGATACTTCTATTGAGGGGAAAAGAAAGCTTTTTGAAAAGTAAGTTTATCAAAAACAATTTCATATCCCATCAATGCAAGGTTTTCCAAAATTTCAGAATTTGTTAGACTAGTAACACCATCCTCATCATTAAAGTGAAGATTACTCCTCACTGATGATTCTGATATTACTGTAGTCTTACCATCAACCTTGGCATGTATTTGCGTTTCATTATTGACTATTTTAGACTTAGCAGTAGCCCAAAACTGCTCAATATAAAAAGCATAGATAGTAGGACTTATGGTTAAAGAATACCTGATAGTGCTAGCATTCAAGAAGTCCACTATCTGATGAAAATCAGCATTCCCCTCTGTTTTTTCCAAACAAGCAACCATATTGTGTTGATCAACAAACTTTAAATCCACCATAGATGATTAATTAATGATTAATTTATGGAGTTGATGATAAATTGATGTGGGTTTGTGAATTCTAAGAGCGTTTTAGTGTTCGAGAGTATTATAATGATCTTGATGTAGTCGAATACGCTTATATAGGTAAAAAGGAAACCTATAATAGTAGGAAACTGTTTATTGACCAATAATTTCGCTCAGCAGTTGTAACTCCAACGGTAACCCAGCAGTACTAACTTTGGCTCAGTAGTACTAACTTTTTCTTAGCAGTATAATCTTTTGCCCAGCAGCACCAAATCTTGCCTAGAAGCATTAACCTTACAACTGCCAGTTTTAACTGCAAATTCATCACTAATACCATCTTCAAACCACACCAATCATAAATCTAACAAACACATCTTCAGAGATTAAGTAATCCATTGCTGGCAATCAGAAAGTTAAACCTGCTAACATCAAATGCCTTTGTGAGTAGATCAGCAACATTGTCATCTATATGTATCTTAATTACTTGAATGAGTCTCTTCTCATAAGAATCTCTGATGAAATGGTGCCTTATTACAATGTGCTTGGTTTTAGAATGAAACACTTGATTCTTCACAATACAAATGGTACTTTCATTATCAATGTGAATCTTGGAGTTCATGAAATTAAACCCATAATCAAGCATTTGATTTTGGATCCACAACACCTGTCCATAATAATTAGCAGCAGCAACATACTCTGCTTCAGTAGTGGAGTTGGCAACTATAGTTTGCTTTTTACATTGCCATGAAATCAACCTTTTTCCAAGAAATTGACAACCTCCTGTTGTAGATTTCCTGTCAAGGCTAGCTCCAGCATAATCACTATCAGAAAAGGCTTCCAAGTCAAATGGTGAATCTCTAGGATACCAAAGTCCTAATTTGGGTTGACCTTTCAAGTATCTAAAGATCCTCTTCACTGTATGAAGATGCGAGACTTTAAGAGTAACTTGGAACCTTGCACAAGCACAAACAGCAAACATTATGTCAGGACTAGAAGCTGTTAAGTACATTAATGATCCAACCATTGATCTATATAAGTGAACATCCACATCCTCAGCTTCTTCATCCTTGAGCAATGCCTTGTTAGTCTCTATTAGAGTGCTTGCTGTCTTCTTAACAGATCTTACTTAGCTTGTTAAAGCTTAGTTGTGTTGGATAGATCCAAAACAACTATAGTAGAAACTAAGATTGAGAATATCACAAACTATGCGGAAACTAGTTTGCAATACTCAGAAGAACAATAAAACAGTAAACAAAATTTTACTAAACTTTCAGCCTCAATATAAAACGATCCACTCTGAATAGGATAGGTTAAAAGAATAACCTTGAAGCTATAAACTATTACTGCTATGAAAACTATATATAAAACTTATATTTTTCTAATATTAATTTATAATTATTTATATTTATTATTATAATAATTTTAGATAGAATTTTTTTATTATATATTATATTTATTTATATTTTATTTTAAGATAATATAATCTTATTTTATATTTAATTTAGTTATCAATATTTTTTTATAATTTTTTATAAATATTCTTAATTATTATTTATTTTATCTTAAATTATAGTTTTAAATATTTTATATTTGTGATTTTTATATTGTTATTAATATATTTTATTTTAATATTAATATTATTATTAATATGATTATTTCTTGATAAAATCCAAAAGAGCCCAAACAAAAAGAACAATATCGAATACATGCCACACACTCATTAACAATCACCACTATACATACTAATCAAAAACATACACCAACCCAGTAAATACACTTAGAATAAGCATCACCCAACATCACACAAAACCTAAAAAAAACACAAGACACAAACAAACACAACCAAAAACCACAAACCAACAAACTAATAACCACGACAACCCCCTCAAAAAACCTACATAAATCTCTCTAAATCAACCATAAACATAAAAACAAACAAAAATATTACCATACACGACACAAAAAAAAACAACTCTAAAAAGCACAAAAAACAAACAACATAGAAAACACAACACCTCACAAAAAACAAACACAAGCCAAAATACCATCCAAACCAAAACAACCATAACAAACACATTCCACAAATAAACTATATAAACACCAAAATAAAAAACCAACAAAACAAAATAAAAAACCAATCGCCACAAAACACCAACAAATTCCTCTGCTCTCACACCAACAAAAGAACACAAAGCACCTGAGCTAATGCACACAAAAAACCACACAACAATGAGCAAACAAACACATACTAATCACCAAATCGAAGCACAACAACAACCTAACAAAAATCAAAGAAGATCACCCACAACAACAACCCAACAAAATAAGTAACTCAAACAAGCACACAAAAAACCAACAGAACCAAAAAAGTATAAACACAACATCAGAAAAACATCAGACAGACAAACACATAAACACAAACCACAACCAAACATAACCAAACCAAACCCAAACTAAAACCACACCAAAAAAACCCAATCAAGACTCAAAACAAACAACAAAACAAAATAAAAAAGTCTACACACAACCAACATACAATACAAAGAACTAGCACAAACACCACAATAAAAAATACGAAACAAACACATCATCAACAACACATCCACACGCACAAACATGTATGCGTGATACTTGATCCAATTCTCCCACCCAGGTTCCCCCCCGACCATGGCAACCCCCCCCTCTGAAACCTCCACAACAGCCTATCACATAGGACCTCTCTCTCCTGCCTAAGCCCTATCTCACTACAACCCCTATAACATCCAACCGGTCCTAACTACAAAACTACCCCTTCCACCAACCGTACCATAAACTAACACTATGAACATTGCAAATTCCCTCCCTATTACAGAGAACAACAACAAACACAGCAAAAAGCATTAGTTAGAAGTATTAGTATTGTATTAGGGATCTGCAAACTTAGGCAGATTCAAGGTGTGGTAATACAAAACATTTGTTAAATCATTGTGTGTTCTTCTTGATACTGTTAACTAGTTTCCGCATAGTTAATTGTATTACATCAGTGTTTCATTGTTATCGACTTGGATTTATTCAAGGAAGTAACATCCTTTACAGGCTAAAGGTTTATTATACTAAGGTATATCGATCCTATAGATATTCTAAAGTCAACTTTAGTGTTATCAAGAGATCTTAACGTGGGTTTGGATGAGATTTATGGTCTGGATATAAGAGCATCATTATAGACAATGGTTGAGAACTCGTTCTCAAAATTATTAAGGTAGTTGAAATCATTAAAATAACTAACCTTACCATAACTAGCAGTTTCCCAGTTAAAAGTTCGGCCACGCCTACGAGCTTTTTCAGCTTCTAGCTCTATGTATTCTTCCATGGTGAGATCTGGATCATGCATTTTATCTTGACTAAAGACAGAAACAAAGACAAAAACAAGCAGGAAAACAGAAATAGTTAAACACAAAAACTAAAACTAATCTAAATTACGTTAAATCTAGACTAAAATTCTGATAGAGATAAAAATTAACAATTTCACTCCCCGACAACGGCGCCAAAAACTTGATGTGTCGTTGTGCGTAGGTATTATTTATTATCAAGTTTTACATTTATATTTTGCCGACATTACGTAAAAACAACACTAACGGGCAGTGTACCCGGTCAGTTGTAGCTTTGTTGGTAAGTAGGGTGTCGATCAATAAGAGCGAGAACGTAATTCCTAAGTCTACTAATATTTTAGTTATCTATGTTAGTTTTAATCTATATAATCTATGTCAAAACCTATGTTAAACCTAATTCTAACGGACAAGGGAGTTTTCAGCCTGATAGACTAGCACGGGTTTTGTGGTGACTTAAACCTAATTAAAATGTAGGTTTGTATATTAGTGCAATGATTGACTTATCTCGAGGGGCATATCATTCCTAGATTTAGGCGGTACTTCTTCCTAAAACCTTGACATGCTAATTCTGTCACAATTAGACACATCCGCATAAAGCAAGCATTTGTTGATTATAATCTATCTTAGGAGATTAATAATGGTGATCTTATTAAACCCTAGTTCAACGAGACTTTACTAACTTACTGCTTAACGGCTCTTTATAAACTAGTAGTCTGTTGTCCAAGTCCTTACCAAGGGAATCAAAACGTCATTTGTTGATCCCAGGTCACCTGCTAGTCCAACTTATTCACTAAACCAATGGCTAGGATAGGTCATTATTTGTGATCCTATGATTCTAGATATATAAATTGCAGATATGGAGAGCTATCCCAGTATCTAGCTAGCACGATATTTTGCATTTCTAGATCTAGTTGAATGATAGGTCACATACTTAAGCACGTAAACGAGTATAAATTGATAAACATAATCAACAATCAACGATAAATTAAACAATCGAGATAAACAAACCAAACATTTAAATCTTCATAAACATGGCTAATACCTAAATGTATTAGTCGATAACCATTGTAATGAATACAGAATAATAATCGAATCAACCAAGGTAAACTAACCGAGTTAAACAAATGATACCAAAAATCGAACGATTATTAAGTGTTGGGATTAAAAGTCTTCTTGATGTTGTTTGAATTACTGCTGCTCATGTTTGTTGTTAGTATTGCTCAAGGTTAAGACTGCTCATAGATAAGTGTTTACTACTTCTAGTACACAGTTAGTACTGCTAGTGAATATTAGTACTGCTCAAAAACTTCAAAGAAAATATGCTAAGTAGTTACTACTGCTAGTATAAAGTTAAGTCTGCTCAGCTGAAGCTAATGCTGCTAGTGAAAATATGCTTGAAGTTAATGCTGCTAGTGAATATCAAGTTAATGCTGCTAGTTAGTACTGCTTATATGATATGTATTAGTTGTTTATAGAAAAGATTTTAGATACTTAGGAAAGTATTGCAAGCCGACTAGGACTCCTTGGTGTATAAAAGGAGGTCCTAGGGAATAGAGTTTGATGTACCAACACCAAAACCAGCACCAGAACCAAAATTACAATATTCAACTACACGTATAATTCTTAGCTTCAAGGTCTTTGTAACCCTAATATTTTGAGAGTATTCGTATTATTATCATTAATAATATTAGAGCTTATTTGTTGAATTGTATGTTCATTGAATTACTGTTTCATTGATAATTCTTCTTAATATTAAAGATTAGATTCCGCATAATCTTTAATACATTCAAACAAAGTTTCTACTATAGTTGTGTTAGATTTATCTAATATAACTAATCTTTAAACAAGCTTAAGGAATTCAATCTATTAAAGTGGGATCAACAAGTGGTATCAGGGCTTGTTAAAAAGGTTTGAAAGAGAAGAACCTGTTTTTATACACAAGATCTTTTTTTAAAGATATGGATCAAGATTCTACACATATGGTAGCTGCATCCAAAGTTCCCATGCTCAAACCTAGTGAGTATGAGATCTGGAGGATGAGGATTGAACAATATATCCAGATGATAGACTATGCACTATGTGAAGTCATAGAGAATGGTGAAACCTTGCCAACAACAACAACTGTGGAAGGTGTTGTGACAGTGATGCCTATTAAAACTGCTAAAGAAAAAGCTCAGAGAAGATTAGAGGTGAAAGCTAGAAGTACTTTAATGATGGGCATTCCCAATGAACGTCAATTAAAGTTTAACTCTATAAAGGATGCTAAGAAGTTGCTGGAAGCTGTTGAAAAGAGATTTGGTGGGAATGCAGCTACAAGAAAGACTCAAAGGAATCTCTTAAAGCAACAATATGAAAACTTCACTGCTCCAAGCTTAGAGATGCTCGATCAAACTTTTGATAGGTTTCAAAAGCTTGTGAGTCAGTTAGAGCTTTTGGCTGAAAAGCTTTCACAAGAAGATGTTAATAAAAAATTATTAAGAAGTTTGTCACCTGAGTGGAACACACATGCTGTTGTGTGGAGGAATAAATCATATTTGGATACAATGAGCATGGATGATCTCTACAACAACCTCAAGGTGTATGAACCAGAAGTTAAAGGGATGTCTAGCTCAAGTTCAAGCACACAGAACATGACTTATGTCCTCTTCAAATAACAACACTAGTAGCACTAATGAAGCAGTTAATACTGCTCAAGGAATTTCTACTGCTAGCACTGAAGTTAATGCTGCTTACTCTATAAATATTGATAACTTGAGTGATGCTGTTATTTGTTCATTCTTTGCTAGTCAACCAAATAGTCCTCAACTTGTATATAGGGACTTGCAACAAATCTATCCATATGACATAGAAGAGATGGATCTAAGATGGCAAATGGCCATGTTGACTATGAGGGCCAGAAGATTTTTGAAGAATACAAAAAGGAAGCTTACTGTTAATGGAAATAAGACTATTGGTTTTGATAAGTCCAAAGTGGAGTGCTACAACTGCCACAAGAGGGGACATTTTGCTAGGAAGTGCAGAGCTCCAAGAAATCAAGACAACAAGAACACGGAAAGCTCAAGAAGGAGTGTGCCTGTGGAAACATCTACTTCTACAGCTTTGGTGTCATGTGATGGTCTTGGTGGATATGACTGGAGTGATTAGGCAGAGGAAGGGCCTAATTATGCATTCATGGCTTTCTCATCTTCAAGTTCTGACTCAAAGGTATCCAATGATTTTATTTGCTCAAAATCTTGTTTGGAAACTGTTGAACTTCTTAAATCTCAAAATGATCAACTATTAAAAGATTTAAAGAAATCTGAGTTAATGGTTCTAGCTTATAAGACAGGTTTAGAGTCTGTGGAAGAAAAACATAAAGTTTATAAAGCAAATAAGTCTATTTATTTACAAGATATTAAGGACTTAAAATTTGAAATTCATATAGGAGAAATAACTATTGGAGAGCTTAGAAAGAAGCTTGAAATAGTTCAAAAAGAAAAGGATGACATTCAACTTAATGTAGATAAATTTGAACATGCATCTAAAAGTGTAAACAAGCTCATAGAGTGTCAGATAGTTGACAATTGCAAGAAAGGTTTAGGCTATGAAAATTATAATGCAGTTCCACCTCTCTACACAGGAAATTTCATGTCTCCGACACTTGACTTGTCTTTTATTGGTTTAGATGAGTTTGTTAATAAGCCTGTAGTTGAGAACAGTAAAGCTACGTGATTCGTCTTTAATAGTATATATATATATATATATATATATATATATATTAAAAGCAACTTAGGCAAACTACTCTTATGAAAGAGTAATAAGCTAATCACCAATAAGATATATTTCCGGAAAGTATTAATGAGAAAATTACCATTAGGAAAGGATAAAGTTCAAATCGTTCTCGAGTCATTTTCCCAACGAAGCGTGAATTTGAAAATCTTGTTTCGGTTCGTGATCAGGTGCTTAAATAATCAAAATTTTGGATTTTTGATTCCAAATCTAATAACGCAAAGGGAAAGCACATAAAGGCATGCTAAACTAGAAATAAAGGTAACTTAAAATTCTAACAACATTTAAAACAATTATAAACTAATTAATAACTAAAATTAACTAACTAATTAACTAAAAATGACAATTTAAAACTCTAAAAACTCAAAATGCAAATTTCTTAAACTAAAATGCATAAGACTATTTTTTAAATGACAGAAAGTATTTTTTTTTTATAATTTTTAACTAATTAAAACTACTTTTTAAACTAAATAAGATTAAAAATTAAACTAAAAATACTAAACTTAATCCTAAAATTTTGAGAAAAATTACAAAAATTCTAAACACTATTTCTGAGGTTTACAAAGAAAAATGACACAATAAGCTTCTACCAATAAGCTGTGAAAAATCAGATAAGCTAAATAAGCTAAAACTAAATGTGCATATAAGAAATAAATGTGACATAGCTATAATGAAAAAGACCCAAGGGCTCAATGGTTAAGGTGTGTGTGTTGTGTGGGGGAGGTCACAGGTTCGAGTCCTGTGACTGCCCCTTTTTTTGAAAACATTTTTTTATTTTCTTTTTGAAACACCTAAAGAATAAGCAAAAATAAGCTACTTTAATAAATGAACTTTTTGCCAGAACTTATTTATAAGCAAGAAAAAGCTCAATTTAAAATGACAGCTTGGTTTAATAAAGACTAATAGATACTAAGTAAAACTGTTTGGACTTTTTTTTTGGACTCAATAAGCAAATAGAAAATTAAAAAGCTAAAAACAGACCTAACTCTAGACTCAATAAGCACTTATACTAGAAGAAAGCAAGTGAAATAAGCTGAAAAACATCAAAAGGTACTAAGACAGTTGACACAAAAAGGCACTTTTAAGGGACTTTTGACCAAATTTTAAGCTAAGAATAAGGACTAATAAGCACTAGGTAAAAGCTAAAAGTTAAAAACAGATAAAGACTTACACTCAAATAACTCAAATAAGCTAAACCTAAGAAAACTAATTTAGGAATTAAGCTATAAAAAGACTAATGAAATGACAGTCTACACTTACTTGTTTTTGGCTTTTTTTTGAAAATAAATGACTACTTGCAGCTTAATTTTAAGACTCAAAAACACTTTTTAACCAACTAAAGACTTAAAACAGATTGAAACCATACTATAATAAGCTAAATGAAATCAAATTTAACCAAAGATTAGCTAAAATAAAGTCTTATTTGATCTACAAACTTAAACTATTAAGAACAAACCATGAACAAGCACTACTTGAATGTTTTTGATCTAACACACTCTAAGGCTTTTCCAAAGTTTATAAACTTGAAACAGATGCAAAATGATGCATTAGAAACTAGTTATGAGCACAAATAACACAACTCAAGTACACTTTTTAAAGAATTAAACCACTAAGCAGTTTATAAACCATTTAACCTAGCAGATTTGAATTTTTGATTAAACTAACTTCAAAACTTAACAAAAATTAATTCTAGCTTATGAAAACTAGCATATAGACCTTATTAGAGCTTATTAAAACTGATTTAGGAACCAAAAACAAGTTAAACATGATTTTCCTATATGAAAGTTCCTTATCCCAAACACCCCTTTAAAACTAGCAAATCCTAAATTAAGCTAAAATAGACCTTATTAAGCTTCAATTTATGAAACCAGATTAAGGACTAGAGTAATGAAAGACAAATAAGTAAAAATTCTTATAGAAATAAGCACTTAATAATAAGCTACACTAATAAGCTATTTTAACTAAAAATGGACAAATTCTTATTAATCATAAAACAAGCTAATCTAAACTATAAACTAAATTCAATAAGCTACTTCAAGACTAAACAAGCACAAATAAGCAGAGAATAAGTAGAAATAAGCAGTTTACTAAGCTACAAAGGAAATTAAGCTAAAATGGAAAGAGTAAACATACCTAGTCCTTTGCTCTAAACAAGGACTTATTAATGCTCTAAAGAGCTTATCTACAAGCTCCAACTTATTTTCATGAGCTGGTAAAGTACCATAAGCCCATCCATTTCTGGCTTATCATCCTCATTAAGTTCATTATGACTTTTTAGGTGATTTGAATGATTAGTTTATTCAGTTTAGCTTTAAACAAGCTAACCTGAATAAGAAATAGCTTAATAGGTAACTAAGAGCTTATTGAGCTTATTAGGTTATGTCTAAACACATTTGAATAAAATTTGCATAAAAGTAAAACTGTTAATTCAACACAGGATTTAAAAAGTAAACTGAATTCATATTAATAATGAAAGGAGTACAAGCTTAAAATGAAATTACATTAAAACATTACAATAAGCTAAAATAAGCTAAAGCTACACTAAAAGCTACTTAAAAAAACTAGATAAAAACTCCTTAAGACCCTGCCTCTATTTATAGTAAACGAGAGAAGGATCCAGAAGAAGTGGAGCGTCTTCAAGCATCCCATCTTAGCCCTTGATTCATAACCAATCCTTATCCATCCATTTTGAGCCCTTGATCACTCTCCACGTCTCAACAGCCAATAAGACACCTTGGGATTGCCAAGGTGTCAGGAATTTGTGTCATACCATGCCATGTTGGCCTTCTAGAATGGAGGAGGCGTGTAGGGAATTGGAATTTACCCGTTCTTCATTGCAGGTGAAAATGAGAGGGAAAGGTGAAAAGTAACTCGTTCTTTTTGTATTGACCGTGTTTGACTTGGATCTGGGTAATGGGATTGGGCTTTTTATTTCATTTCATGGGCCAGGAATGATTAAGAAATGGATTTGGATTTGAAATAAATTTTAGGCTTATTTACTCTTTTAAATGGACTTAGTAAATTTGACCCGGTACAATAAATGGGTCCAGATTTATTCCATAGAAGTAAATGAGTCCTTGGCTTTGTTTTCTCACGCTCTTCCAATCTCGTGCTCGGTTTTGTCCTTTTTGGCTTCTTTTTTTCCCTTTTTGTGGATATCCATTACATGCACAAAATAATCAACAAAACACACATATATAATGTATTTTTCATGTATTTTTGATCATTTAAGCTCGTTTTAATAAGGAAAATTGATATGTGATTAAACACATATCAAAATTCCCCCATACTACGCAATTGCCGTGTCCTCACGCAATGTCATAAATGCACACATAGAAAATAAAAAATTTCAATCCCCCTAGACTAATTACCTTGAAAAGTAGCTAAGTGTTCATCTAAGGGGATTAAGAAATCGATAGTTTAAAACGCCCCGTTTTACCAATTATATATATATGTATACATTTATTATTATTATTATTATTATTATTATTATTATTATTATATATATATATATATATATATATATATATATATATATATGTGTGTATATATTAAAAGAACTGTACCATGTTTGTCTTTTATTATTTAATCATAACTTTTAGGATCACGGAACAAGAAACACTTTAGTGTCCAAAAGGAAAAATTCATCGTCCTCGATTTTTTTTCACCCGCCCCAAACCAAGCTTAAAAATGAAATCATTATTAAATACAAGTTAAGATGCTAACTTTCCGCTCCCTTATTCCCAAATTCTTTTATTTTTATTATTGGCGACAAATAAATTATGACCTTATTCATATAAAGTAAACCCGGTTTACACCATAATTAGTTTGAAATCCTTTCCTAAAGAGACGATATGGTGAGAATAAGGTCCACATTAAGGTTTTAAATTTGCATGATTTAGGGGATATCCTTTTTTATTTCAAATCCCCCCCCCCGAAAAAAAACAACTCTACTACGAGTCCAAGACGAAGCCTTTATTAATAACCCCGGAGATCGAAAATTTGGCTTTATTATTATTAATATTATTATTATTATTATTATTATTATTATTATTATTATTATTATTATTATTATTATTGCTGTTGCATTATTATCCCCCGGTCCTTTAAACAACTGTCACATCGGTATGCGAGCCGACGTCTTATTTCGACCAGGAGATCCTTGACTTTTTTGAAAACTATCACATCGGTATTCGAGCTGACCATGATCCAGTAAAATTTTATCAGTCTCATATTTATTATTCTTATTATTACCTCCACCCTTTAAACGACTGCCACATCGGTATGCGAGCCGACCATGGTCCAGTGGTCTTATTTCGGCTTCGGTTTATTATATAATTATTATTATTATTATAGCCAAATTTTAAGTCCTGTGGTCTTTTAACTACCTAGACAACGGTAGCGAGCCGTCAAAAATCGGTAGCCTATTTCCCCACAACAAAACCTTGATGTGTACCTTACTTTCACCAGAAGGAATCTCTACGAAGGGATCTAAACTAAGAATTGCAAAAACCAAAGTAACTTTATTTATTTAACAATTATATAACGTTTATTAAGTTGATGGGAGCAAAAAGCCACAATTAACCTCTATGAGCTCGAAAGAGTTCCAACTACTCCACGCTTAGAATCTAACTTATATTTAACTCTATCATTTTTCGTTCTTCGCAAATTTAAAATCTTTAATAAAAAGATCCGTGAATGCTTAGTCTAATACAATCAAGCTTTGCATATTTAAAGTCTATTATGGAAACTTGCAAAACTCTTGGCTTTTTCAAGCTAGAATTCGCATTTTAAAGCTTCTAGTATAAAAGACTAGCAAAAGCTTTCATTTATATAGGCTAAGGGGCAAGCTAGAGCGCAACATGCTCGATCAAGTCAAAATTTATTCTTATTCTCACCAACGGAAAGTCAAAAATTTGTGTCAAAACACTTAATTTATTTTTGATTTTTTTTATTTTTGCATAAAATCACATATTTTTAGTATTTTTGGTGGCAAAATGAGGTTACGTAAAGACAAAGCAAATGCAAGTAAGATCAAATCGATAGATACCCCTCCCCCATACTAGAACTAAACATTGTCCTCAATGTGGGACTGCCACCCCATAACAAAATCAATGCAAAATCTTAATAAAAGTGGTCGCTACTAAATCTAAAGCCGTTCTAATTATAGCTAATAATAAACGTTAGTCAATAAATCTAGGAATATCGGATTCCGATTAATAAGCGTAGCTAAGGATGAAAGCTTGAAGTAAACGATGACAAAAACAGGACGACAAGATTCTTCATAATCTGGCAATCCTGAACATAATACAACTAGCCACAAAACACGAGAAGGAAAAAAAAAAAAAAGAGGGCCCGAGCCTCCTCATCGTCACACTTATTAGAAAATAGAAAAATAAGATAGAAACACGGGTTGCCTCCCGAGAAGCCCTTGTTTTTGTTAACTGAGTCACAAGCCTGACTCAACCCCAAATTTAGTGGTCCATGGGGAAGGTTTGGAGATCTGGGACAACCATGGATGGTATGTCCCCTCCAAAATAATGTTTGAGTCTATGACTGTTCACCTTGAAGTTTGGTCCGTCGGTTTGAGATAACTCGATGGTACCATAAGGGAAAACTTGAGTAATGGTGAACGGTCCGGTCCAACGGGTTTTGAGCTTGCCCAAGAAAATCTTTAATCAAGAATTGAAGAGAAGAACTCGATCCCCAACGTTGAAAACGTGGTTTTTAATCTTGGAGTCATGAATCTTCTTTGTTTTCTCTTTGTAGATTAAAGAGTTTGCGTAGGCTTGATCCCGGAGTTCATTTAATTCATTCATTTGAACTTTTCGGTGATCACCCACGATCTTAAGGTCAAAATTACAATGTTTCAAGGCCCAATAGGCCTTGTGTTCAAGCTCGATAGGAAGATGGCAAGCCTTTCCGTATACTAGCTTATAATAAGTACACCCAATGGGTGTCTTGAAAGCGGTACGGAAAGCCCATAATGCATCATCTAACTTATCGGACCATGAAGCACGGTTTTCACCTACGGTCCTTTCTAAAATATGTTTCAAACCACGATTTGAAACCTCCACTTGTCCACTCGTTTGTGGATGATACGCGGTAGAAAGATGGCGGGTGACTCCATACTTAAGCATGACTTTTGCGAATTGGTCATTATAAAAGTGAGTACCGCGATCACTAATTATAGCACGAGGAGTTCCAAATCGGGCAAAGAGATATTTGAAAAAAATTTCAACAACTCGAGTATCATTAGTGGGGAGCGCTTTTGCTTCAACCCATTTAGATAAATAGTCGACGGCTATGAGAATATATTTGTTCCCTCGAGAAGACGGGAACGGGCCCATAAAATCGATGCCCCAAACGTCAAAGATCTCGTAAACTTGAATTTAATTTTGAGGCATTTCATCTTTTTGCGAGATTTTTCCTTGACGTTGACAAGCGTCACATGACTTCACCATGTCATGGGCATCGCGATAAATCGTCGGCCAATAGAAACCGGAATCAAAAACTTTCTTAGTGGTGTAGTTCGCACCATGATGTCCCCCGGTGGGTCCATTATGGCAAGCCGTGAGGATATCAACGGCTTCTTGGCCGTAAACAAATCGTCTAATCACTTGATCCGCACAAATCCTAAACAAGTTAGGGTCGTCCTAAAAATAATGCTTCACATCCTTAAAGAATTTTTTCTTTTGTTGGGACGACATCCCTTTCACTACAAAATTCCCCGCATGGTAATTTGCAATGTTGGCAAACCATGGGGTACTAGAATCACCATGAAAAGATATCATTCCAAGGGTCTCGAGAGGAAATGTTTCATTAAATTCCTTTTTCTCAAGATCACCTTGATGAGGATTTTCTAATCTCGATAAGTGGTCGGCCGCGAGATTCTCCGCTCTTTTTCTATCACGAATAATGACATCAAATTCTTGGAGTAGGAGAATCCACTGGAGCAATCTCGGTTTAGCATCTTTCTTAGCAAGAAGATATTTGAGAGTCAAGTGGTCCGTATACACTATGGTTTTTGACAAGACTAAATAGGAACCTGGAATTTTCTTGAACGCAAATAAACCATGGGCTAATACCCTCCTCCTCCGTAGTACAGTAATTGAGCTTGATGGCATCAGTCAAAGTCTTGCTCGCATCGTTGTAAGGCTAAAAATGTTTTGGTCTTATGTTGCCCCAGGATTGCACCTACCGCAAAATCACTAGCATAACACATAATCTCAAAAGGTAGGTCCCAATCGGGGGCAACTAAAAGCGAAGCTTCAGTTAATTTCTTCTTAAGAATTTCAAACGCTTCAGTACATTCTTTCGAGAAGATAAATGAGGTGTCTTTTTCTAGAAGATGGGTCATCGTTCGGGCGATTTTAGAGAAATCTTAAATAAATCGACAATAGAAACCGTCGTGACCTAAAAAACTTCGAACACCTTTAACGGAAGTGGGACGAAGTAGCTTTGCTATTACATCGACTTTAGCCCTATCAACCTCAATACCATTTTTAGAGATCTTATGGCTGAGGATAATGCCCTCTGATAGAGTATACAAGGTTGAAAAAGCACTGTATGGACTACATCAAGTTCCTAGAGCTTGGTATGAAACCTTGTTAACATATCTATTGGATAATGGGTTTCAAAGAGGGAAGATTGACAAGACCTTATTCATAAAAAGGCACAAAGGTGATATTTTGTTGGTCTAAGTTTATGTAGATGATATCATCTTTAGTTCAACAAAGAAGAAGCTATGCTTTGCATTTGAAAAGTTGATGCATGAGAAATTTCAAATGAGTTCTATAGGAGAACTTACATTCTTTTTGAGATTACAAGTGAACAGAAGAAGGATGGCATATTTATTAGTCAAGATAAATATGGTTGTCTACAAAATTTTAAAAGAAATTTGGGTTTACAGAAGTCAAGACTGCAAGCACACCAATGGAAACTCAAAAGCCTCTGCTCAAGGATGAAAATGGTGAAGAAGTGGATGTTCATATGTATAGGTCAATGATTGGTTCATTGATGTATCTTACATCTTTAAGACCTGACATCATGTTTGCAGTGTGTGCCTGTGCTAGATACCAAGTCAATCCAAAGGTTTCACATCTTTATGCTGTGAAAAGGATTTTTAGGTACTTAAAAGGTCAACCAAAATTAGGCCTTTGGTATCCAAAAGATTCTCCTTTTGATTTGGTAGCATACACTGATAGTGATTATGCTGGAGCAAGCTTGGATAGGAAGTCTACAACAGGAGGTTGTCAATTTCTTGGATGTAGATTAATATCATGGCAGTGCAAGAAACAGACAGTGGTTGCAAATTCCACAACAGAAGCTGAGTATGTGGCTGCTTCAAGTTGCTGTGGACAAGTGCTTTGGATTCAGAATCAACTACTTGATTATGGGTACAATTTTATGCATACCAAGATCTTTATTGACAATAACAGTACTATTTGCATAATTAAAAATCCTGTTTTTCATTCAAAAACAAAGTATATAGAGACCAGACATCATTTTATTAAAGACTGCAATGGAAAGAAATTGATTCAAATGGTCAAAATCCATACTGACAAGAACGTTGCAGATTTCCTTACAAAAGCTTTTGATGTAAGTAGATTTTAATATTTGATTGTTAGTATTGGAATGCTAAATCTTTAATGTCTTTTATCTTTTTATGTTTTTGTAGAGTTTTGTATGAATTAGTACTGTTATTCATGTCATAAAAAGTTTCTGATGTTAAGTATAATTAATACTGCTGGTTATACTTAATACTGTTGAGTTTCTACTGTTAGTTATACTTAATATTGTTAGGTATAATTAATATTGTGATAATTGTGAAAATTGTTATGGCTTGTGTTTTCTTGGTTTTTGGACTAACATTTTGTAGGAAAAGCAAAGAAAAGTGTTAAATTGATGATGGAAAAGCTATTTAGAATGGAATTAGAGTTAATGCTCGTGACTCAAAGTTAATGCTGCTAGGCATAACTTACTACTGCTGGATGAAAGTTAATGCTGTTGTGGGTATTTTCCATAAATACTTCAATTAAGGGTTTCAATCGATCCTTTAATCAATTTCACTCTTTTAAATACTCTCTAACTATAAACCCTAACTCAATTTCATCATCTATTATCAAAATCCAACATAAATGACGACTCTAAAGTTTGCTGATACTCATAATATGGTCACATCTTTGTCTAAACCCACAGAGAGTGATGGGTTTGAACAAATTGTGGATTTTTTGAATGCACACCCTGTAAAGTATGCATTAACCGTTAATCCTACAATATATACTTCTTGCATCGAACAGTTCTGGTCTACTGTCAAGGTCAAAACTATCAATGGGGAATCACAGTTACATGCCCTAGTAGATGGCAAGAAGATAATCATCACTGAATCATCTGTTAGAAGAGATCTTCAACTAGCAGATGAAAATGGTATTGATTGTTTACCTAATTCTACCATTTTTGAACAACTTGCATTGATGGGGTATGAGAAAGTTTCACAAAAACTAACTTTCTATAAACCATTCTTCTCCCCACAATGGAAATTTCTAATTCATACTATTTTACAATGTCTAAGTCCAAAGACTACTGCATGGAATGAATTTAGTAGTACTATGGCATCTGCCATTATCTGTTTAGCTACAAATCAGAAATTTAACTTTTCAAAATTCATTTTTGAAAGTATGGTTAGAAACTTGGATAATTTGTCTGGCAAATTTTTAATGTATCCAAGGTTTGTACAAGTGTTTTTGGAACAACAACTTGATGATCTGTCAACTCATAAGAGAATTTATGTTGCACCCTCTCACACTAAAAAGATTTTTGCAAATATGAGAAGGGTAGGAAAAGGCTTTTCTGGTAGAGTAACACCTTTATTTCCAACAATGGTGGTACAAAACCAATCACAAATGGGTGAAGGTTCAGCAAATCCTACAGATCCTCATCACACACCCACCTTTATTCAACCATCTACTCAACCTCAAAAGACACAACAACCTAGGAAGCCTAAAAGAAAGGACACTCAGGTACCTCAGTCTAGTGATCCTACTGAAAGTGTTGCAGATGAGGCTGTCCATAAGGAGTTGGGTGACAGTTTGGTGAGGGCTGCCACTACTGCTTCTAGCTTAGAAGCAGAGCAGGACAGTGGTAACATCAATAAGACCCAATCCAAGGCAACACCTAATGAATCTAGTTCCCTAGGAACTACTTCAGGTGGTGGTCCCAGGTGCCAAGAAACCATGGGGGATACTATTGCTCAAACTAGGTTTGAGAGTGTATCTAAACATTCTAATGATTCACTGCTCGCAAGAGGTAACACACTTCGAAGTGATGAGGATAGACTTAAACTTGATGAATTGATGGCACTATGTACCACTTTACAAAACAGGGTTCTTGATTTGGAGAAGACAAAGACCACTCAACATAATGAGATTGCTAGTTTGAAAAGGAGGGTCAAGAAGCTTGAAAAGAAAAATAGGTCAAGAACTCATAAGCTGAAGAGATTATACAAAGTTGGTTTGACTGCTAGGGTAGAATCCTCTGATAATGAAGCAAGTTTGGGTGAGGATGCATTCAAACAGGGGAGGATTGATGATATTGATGTAGATGAAGAAATTACCCTGGTTAGTGTTCAAAATGTGGATGAAGAGATGTTTGATGTGAATGTTTTAGATGGTAGAGGATTGTTTGTTTGCAGAATCAAGAAATTTATGCTAATAAAGGAAATTGATGAAGTTAAAGTTTTTTGAAAAGAGATAGCACAATTTAAGTGTTGCTGGTAATGTAGTTAGTACTGCTAGTGATGCAACAACTATTAGTGCTGCAACAACAACTACTGCTACAATTACAACTGTTGATGATATTTGATTGCAGTTTATTATACTATAAAATATACTATAAAATAATATATACCCGAGAGTAATTAAGAAAGTTACCAAGTTACCCTTGATAAAATTCACTCTCAAAAATATATATAATATAATACGTATATTAAACCGGGCAAGTATGATCACCCGGGTCGTTTCCCCAACGACTCGTGCAATGGAAACCTCGTTTAAGTTTAGATCCTGATTTGAATAAGAGAAGAGATATTTTTGATTTAATTATACTACTAAAATTAAAGGCACAATTAAACAACTAAATAACAAATTAAACTAATTACGAAAGTAAATAAAATGCGACATTTAAGAAAACAAATGCAATTTAAAACTTAAAAATGTAAACTAGATTCCTAAACCTAAATTAATGCTAAAGAAAATTTTAGGAAAAAGAAAAATATTTTTTAAAGGCTTTTTGGATTTTTTATGAATTAAATACTATTTAATCTAAATTAAATTCTAAAAATAGAAATTAAATTGATAAAAAATTAAGAAAAATACTTTTTAAGCTAGTTTAATCCTAAATTACTTAAAAATATGAGAAAAACATTTTTATTACTTATTTTCTATTTAAAAGGTTAAAATTAAAAAAAAACTAAAGGTTTGAAAATTAAATGTTTTAAAACTAAATTTGAAGATTAATTTTTAAAAATATAAAACTTAAACTAAAAATTCTATAAAAATACTTTTTATAAAGAGAAAAATTGCAGAAAATTAATTTTATAAAAAGCCCTAATTTTAAACTATTTATTAAAAACTAATTTAACTAATTAAACTAAAAACCTAATTAATTATTTATTAAAACTTATTTTTTATAAAACTTAAACTAAAACCACCCAAACACATGGGCCGAAAGATCAGTTTCGATGAGAGGGTAGGCGGGGTATAAATTTAGTTTTTATTACTAAAAACAAAAAGTTTGAAACTAATGGCAGATTTAAGATTTAGTCCCTTAACCTAGGGACTTAACTAGACTAACTCTTAAACTAACAAAGGACTAACTGCGAAAATTAAAAGGACTAACAGAGTAACTAACAAGGACTAACAGTGTAAATTTAAACTAACAGAAAACTTATTTTAAAATGGACAAACAGGCCCCTGAAGCACCTAAAACCAACAACCAGATCCTTTTTTATAAATAAACAGCTTTATTATCTTTATCTCTAGACAACTTATCTCAAATAATATTTTCTACTTATTCTCAAATAGCTAGTTAGCTTAAAAGGGCTGAGAAGAAGCTTTTCTAGCTAATCAGCTTATAACTTTTATTTTAAACAAACTAAGCAAACACTTCCACTCCTCTTAACAGATTTCAAACTAGCTTAGTATTCTACCTAAATGAACAAAGCAAATTCAAGGCACTTCCAAAAAGCTTATCTACTTTCTTATGAAACAATAACCCACAGCTTATGAAATAAAACAGAATAAGAACAAATGCAAAACAAAAATAAGGGTACCTTGGCTTTCCAGCTAGAACAGGAAAGTGAATAAGCTGTGTGGGCTTATGGCTTAATCCACATAAGCCCTTATATCAATAACAAAAACCTAATCTAATCCTATAAGCTGACCCTCAGCCTACTACACCCTCTTGATACCATAGCTGCCATCCTTTTTCCAAGATGGTATCAAGCCTTCATCATTAACAGAAATAACACAAGTATTTTTGACAGAATTTAAATCAAACACAAATTTATATGAAATATAACTTTTATTAAAACTGAAATAAGTTTCTTACAATACGAAATGAAATAACATAAAATTGAAATTACATTAAAAAAGTACTACTAAAAACTTGAATCGAAAAATTAAACTACTACAAAAATTAAACTCCAAAAATCACCAAAAATTACTCCCCTCATATGCTGGAATGGTATGGGTATTTATACCCGAAGCTTGAGCTAACCATCTTCTCTAGATCCTTCTTCATTTTCATCTTGACCCTCCATCTCTTCTCTCTCCTTGTAAGCCGTAGGATGTATAACCCGGATCATTGACGTGGCTTGGGTGTGTTAGATATGTGAGTGTAAGCAATCATACACGTCACATCACCCAATCGCGATCCTTCTTTTAGCCACGGTGGATTGGGTTGAGGGTAATTGAAAGTGATGGATGGGTTACGGGTTGTGAGGGGGATATTAACCCTATGGTTAATTAGTGTGGGAGAGTGGGGTTAACAAACTAGGGTTTATTGGTGTTCTTGGTTGTTCGTGTGTGTGTGAGTGAGAGTAAATCCAATTTGGGGGTAAATGGAGCACAGTAACTGTTATTGGGGTATTAGTTAAACCGGGTTGGTCGGGTTAAGAGTCGGGTTGAATTGGGTTAGGGGTAAGGATATGATTGGTTGAAAAGGGGATCCATGGGTAGTTTGA
The DNA here is from genome assembly GCA_026074375.1 of Tanacetum coccineum. Classification (NCBI taxonomy): domain Eukaryota; kingdom Viridiplantae; phylum Streptophyta; class Magnoliopsida; order Asterales; family Asteraceae; genus Tanacetum; species Tanacetum coccineum. The sequence continues at coordinate 13,350 of BQNB010047681.1, read as the reverse complement.
CCCGGTCATTTGACCCGCGCCTTTTCCATCTTTGAGGTAATTACATAACCGGCCCTTGTGTTTGGCAAGCACTATTTTCAAGTTGTAATTAACTTTGGCAAATTGCATATTCAGCCCTTGTGTTTATAAAAACAATGGAATGGGGTTTTGGTTGACTGTGGTTTAGCTGCAGTTGACTGTAGAAGGCTGAGGCATGATCTCTCTGGCTTCGGCTTTTGATTTCTTTAGCTTCTTGATCACTCATCCGTTCTCGTGTTCGTTTTTGACTGATTAAGCCGGGTTGGTCGGTAAGAAGTTCAATGGTTCCAGTTTAGGTTTGGGTAATTGGGTTGGGGGTCGAGCTGTGATTGGATGAGAGGGTGGGTCACGGGTAGATTTGACCCGGCTCTCGACCCGCGCTTTTTGTTATCTTTGGGGTAATTGCAAGATGGGCCCTTGTGTTTGGCTGGTAATTGTGAGTAAAAAAACATGAAATAGGATAATTTGACAAATTCGGCCCTTGGCCTTATTTTTTCTCCATTTTCAGTTTAATATACTATTGTAAAAAGTTGCAAAGTTAGTCCTGGAGTGAATAAATCAGAGCTGGGCTTTGGTTTTGACAGTGGTAGAGCTGAGGTTGACTGCAGAAGGCTGAGGCTTTGATTATCTTTTGTGCTTACATGATACTCATACCGTTCTTCAGCTAGTCGTTTTTTTTTGACCTGGTTTCTAGACTGTTTTCTGTGGATTTTATGACATATCCGTACCTGCACACATTAAACCAGATACAAGCACAATTATTTGCCATTTTTGATCCGTTTTGGGTATTTGGGCCTTTTAAGCATAAATAGATATGTGTATTCTACACTTTATTCAAAATTCCCCAAACTAACACGATTGTTGTGTCCTCACGCAATATCACAATGCTTTATAATCCAAATACCGGTCAAAAATTCCCCAAACTACAACTTGAAAAGTAGCAAAGAGTTGTTTAAGAGTCCAAGTTATACAACACCCGACTTCTCTAAATGTTCCCGACTTCCCTTTTTCTAAGATTTTCTCTTTTTATGGATTTTTCTTGATTATTACCTTACCTAACTAAACAATTATTTGTGTTGACATAATGTAAATGTTCATTAACCACAAAGAAAACTTTTTAGGATCATAGAACAAAAAGCACAATTAGACGTCTAAAAGATAACTTACATCAAACCCCGATTTTTCACTTTTCCCATGCCAAGCTTAAAAACAAGATCACCGTTATTACAAATCAATGACTCTAACACTATCAAAAATACTAATTGTGTACTTACTTTTCCTCCCCAAATCCTAACTTTGTTATCTCAGGATTTTACTTAAGTCATAACCGAAGGCACTATAAGACTTTTGTTTTCATACCTTATATTAATTACAGAAAATAAAGTGAATGGTAAAGAACGCAAGAGATTATCTCCTAGCCCTTATCAAAAGATAAAATGCAATCAAGAATAAAGTCCACATCGAGGCGACCAAATTTGTGGCTTTTTAGTATTTAGCTACTTAAGCAAGGCACCATTCATGTCATATACCCTAAGGCCTCTTTAAGACAAGAATGGACCATCACATTTGCACCATATAACCCTTAGGCTCTTTTAAGCACAAAATAAGACAAAAATTAATCAACATTATTATTCCTCAGAGTCCTTTAGTAGGCTACAACAACGCCACGCCAACCACAAGATGCAGCCAAACATATTCGTGCTTGGATAAATAAGTAAAGAACCGTGCCTTTTATCTCGAAGAAGCCACATCGATAGCGAGTCGAACAAGTAAGGTTATTCCTACTTATTATGACACGCGGACTCTATCTTATATGAAAACTCCAACATCCGCCACGCCTGCCGACACGATGAAGTAAATCTGGCAATAGATACTTATTTATTATATTTTTGTATTTTTATGCCAAATTAAGTATTCCTGATGTTTACTCATCCTAATCACAAAGGAACTAAAGAAAACTTCTATTAGCTAATTATTAACAAAAAAAACCATACAACTCTATTTATTAAACATTTATATATAGAGGAGAAACGATTCTAATTGGAGAAAAAGCCACAAGTAATACAAATGAGCTTGAAATAAATCCAACTATATCTACGTTAATATCATGACTTATAAATAACAACTATCAGTTCTTGTTCTTCACAAAGAAAATTTCGCCAAATACTTAGCCTTATAAAAAACCAGTGCACTTGGCATATTTAAATCTACATAGATTAGCAACACAATCTTCATTTACTAACCAGAATTCAAGTCTAGCATGTTAAAAGTCTATTATGAAGACTCGTCAAACAAACTATCATACATTGATTGTTAAGTGAAAATGCTCAAACTCTACACGTACGATCGGTCAAAAATTACTTCTATTATTACCAGCGGAAAACCTACATTTTTGTCTTATTATTTTTTTATTATTTTTTTTTTTTATTTATTTTTTTTTTTTTTTTGATTACAAAATTTTTTTAAAATTTTTATGCTATTTTTGTGGGAGAACCAGGGTACGTGAGAAACACAATAAGCAGGTAAATCAAATCGATACGATCCTCACCCAACTAAAATGAAAGGCGAGAGGAGTGACGCGACGGAGAGGAGAGAGAGGACGAGAGTAGCGGTGGGACCTACAAAAATCTAGTCCGTTTATTAAGTAGACAAAGATACTTCGTTAATCGATAAGATAAAAGGAATGATCTCACCAAACTAATTTCACAAAAGATAAGAAAACTCCGAAGTGCTTCGGAATTAAGGCAACGAACACGAGAAGGATTCTTGAAATGTTGGGTAATCCTGCCAATCACAACACAAACAACGAGAAACAGAAGAGGATGGGTCCCTCAACATCACAACAATTAGAGGTTAGAAATAAAAAGAAGAACAAGGATAAGCATGGGGTGACCTCCCACGAAGCGGCTTTGTTTGTTTGATTACCGAGTTCGCAAGCTCGACTCGATCCCAGAATTCAGTTGTCCTTACGAGAGCAAACAGAAACCGTTTATTGAAACTGCCACTGATTGTGAGATGTGATGATCCAGGATCAAAAATAAAATTCCTCCACTTCCAAAAGAATAAAATCATAGGTTATGTCTTGGTGAAAGGAAGAATGGAAGAAAAGTTCAAATGATAAATGCGAAGGTAATCTTCAACATTCTTTCAATACATTCATTGGAGGTCCTAGCGGAGTAATAAGAATTGTTGTTCTTTGAAAACTAAAAAGGAAAAGGAAATGTTCTCTTTTAAATTCTCCCCAATGTTACAACGAGATTTTTATCATGAATAGCATGAATAAACTAGTATACCCATGGGTTTTGAATACTTGTCTCGTTTCGAGAGAATTCAAGGTAACACAAGCCGACAACTCGCATGAAAGGCGAAGTGATATCGGAATCTAAAGAAGGATGTGGTAAAGATAACTGTTGTGGTATAGTAAAGAAATGGTAAGTCCTTTTTCAAGTCCCTTTGGGTTGGAAAAAATGATCATTAAAAATCAATTGGAACATCGAAAGTGATTTTATCAGGCATTGACATATGGATTGATTTTGAACATAGCACTTGAAACTTTCTCTTCTTGATTTCCTCTGATTTCTTCAATTTCTGAGGATGATAAAGAGTCTTTGTTCTTATGTTAGAGAATGCTGCCAAGAGACAAATTATCTTTTTCCTCATCGTAATTCGATTCATTCATTTTCCACACAAATCTGACTAATGAGTAAAAACATCGGCGTCCATGAACAACCTTCTCTCACTCCGGTGAGGTAAGGAAAGTCGGATTAGCTACATAAACTTCAAGAATGGAAGGGATGGTAAGATCAATTCCCGGTGGAATCGAAACGTTTCCTTGTGGTGAAGTAAGTGTGATGGAAGAAGAAGACTTAATCTCGACATCCTTATTATTTTCTTCAAAGAGCGGATTCACGTTGCTAGATTTGAAACTTTCATCGAATTCGAAAAGAGGGTTTGAGTAAACTTGAAAATTTACTTCATGAAATTCCTTCTTAAGAGTTGAATCATCATTACCCGGTGGTAACGAATTAAGAGGAGCAAGTTCATCGGTGAACTTCTCAATATTATCACTAGTCTTCACCGGAGAAGAACTAGGAAAGGAATCATCGGATGGAATAGTGGGACTGCCACTATACATCTGAGCAAAATAAATCCTAAACCTATGTAATTCGAACGTGTTAAAAATATCAACATGTTGATTGATATCAACTTTTTTGGACATACCATTAAGTTTCGAATTCTCACTTTGCAGATGTTCAAACATTTAAACTTTCATTTCCATCACGAAGGATCAACTTTTCATCGTAAACATCAATTAAAGCTCGAGCGGTTCGTAAAAATGGTCTTCCGAGAATCAAAGGAATTTGTTCATCGGGAACATAATCGACAACTACGAAATCGGCCGGATATGTAAACTTTCCTACGGGAACAAGCACATCCTTACAAATCCCATCCGTCACTAAGTTGACGTGTGGCTAACACAAGAGTCAATAATGGGATGATTCGAGGATTGGTAAAACCTTACCTATGTGAAGAGACCGAATAGGCATTAAGGTGAGATACAAGGCTCCAAATCGAGGTCTACAACCTAGACGAAACTAAAATGTTTTCATTATTTAAGCTTAGAAAAATCGACATTGAAATGGGTAAATTCGCAAGAATCTCCCAATTTCTCGGTATTTCTTAGAATTACGTGCACTATGATACAATTTTCACGTCAACGTGAGTATTAGCAAGCTCTTCAAGTTTTCCTTATTAGCGCAAAGATCTTTTAAGCATTTTGGTGTATTTTCCGGCATTAAAATCATGCATCTGCAGAGAAATATTGAAATGGAAGTTGTTTAAAGAACATTTTCCAAAACTTTTGAAGTTGAACCTTGTCTTTTTCTTGCCATTTTACAACTTTTCTTCTATTCCCCGTAGGGGAGGAAGCTTAAGTTCAAATGTTTTAAGGATTATTGACACTGTCCCGTCATGATTCACTTTGTTGTTGTTTGAGAATTTGTCATCTTGAACTTTTTGGGTTAGATGAGGTGGGACAAATGATCCGTTGACGTCTCCTCTACACACAAATCCGGATAACAAATGAGGAGGACAAGGAATGGACGCCCTTCGTAAGAACGACCGCATACGATAGTTATTGCCCTGGCTTCGCGTTCCTTGGATTAGGAAATGGTATTGCTGGTAGAGTACTTGAACTTGAAGCTTGATTGGGATTCCGAAATCATGAATCTGGTGCAAAGGCTTGTTATCAAACATGTAACAAATTGCCATTTGATTTAGCAAACCCTTGATTTTGAATTTGCACATTCTTTCAATATACGCATCATTGCTTGACGAAACTTTTCAAAATCTGTTTATTTCAAAACATTATTAGTTGGGAGGTTGTAAGGTAAAACTTGATCTGATTGGTGGTTGATTGGATTGTGTTTGGATATGGTGGAGGCTTGGATAAACTTGATTTTTGGTTGTTTTGACGTTTTGATTAAAATATGCCTCCACGTTTTGGTTGAAATTAGGATTGGTTCCTTGATAACGGTTTTTGGTTGTTTGGGACATTTCGGTTGATTGAAACCGGTGGTCTCATTAGACTTGCTAAATTTGAAAGGTTGGATTCTTTGGAGAAAATTACCAATGGTTGCGGTTTGTGAAATTGTTGGAATATTATCTTGAACAAAGCGGAAAATCGTTTCCACTCGGGTAGTTAGACGGACAATGGTTAAAATTGTGATTTGATCACAATGGACACAAAAACTATCCTCAACTGATTATCTGCTTTGACTGGTGCAGGAGGAACAACTAAGCTTTTCATTTGACTCTTCATTTGGTTCATCTTGATAGTCAACTTATCCTCGAGAAGAAGCGCTATTTGTTTGCATAGTCGAAAAGAAAAATTTTTATTGGAAGGTGAAGAAATAGAAAGAGGAGCATCCTTCTCCTTCTTGAATCCATTAGCACGACTGTTCTTGAGTAGAGAACTGTTTTTTGACAGTTGCTTTCAATAATTGGCTAAACCTTCTTGAGGCAATTTTGGTCCAAGAAAATTGCCCAACCTTGCTGCAGAATCTAAAGCACTTGACTGTTGATTCAAATAATTATAAAAAAGTATCAGTTGGTGGAGTATCTGAAAAGCCATGAGAGACATTGACGAAGGAGTCCTTTAAAACGTTCCCATGCATCATTAAAGGCTTCGTTTTGGTTTTTTGATAAAAAGTAATGAATCTCCATTCCGATAGTAAGTGGTTTTTTGAGGGTGGAAAATATTGTTTATGAATTTTCGAACAAGTACGTCCCATGTGAGAATTGATCTTGGTGGTTCTTTTGTCTAAGACCAATCTCCGGCATCACCGTCAAGTAGAAGAAGGTGAAAAAGGCAAAAAGCTAACCGAAGTGTTTCCGGCAACTTCTGGGATGTCTAAACGATGAAAGTAACCTATTAAAAAAACAAAGGTGATAGTGGAATCTTGTCTCACCCGTAAATTTGTTGCTTTGCTCAAATGATTTGATTAAAAGGTTGCTTAAGAGCTCGAATTGTTGGCATAATTGGTGAAACAACTATAGCATCATCATACCCGCTCTATGGGTGCTAAGTGAACATTAGTGAGCCAGTCTTTCGATTGTCGGCCATTGGAACAGACGTTTTGTCAATAATTGGATTTTCCAGAAAGAGTTTGTAGTTGACGACGTCTAAGAGATTGCGAACGAGTGCCGCATAAAAAAGTAACAAACTAACAATTAAAAGCAAAACTTTACACTAATTTTTTTTCGTTTTTTTTTTTTTTTTATTTTTTATTTTTTTTTTTTAGCAATGAAATTTAAACGTGTTACACGAAAGATACTAAACCCAAATAATCAACTAGCTTCACAACGGTAGCTCTTGAAAATTGCTTTTCAAGGTGAGCCGTACGTCGTAGAGAACCCAAAAAGGCAAGTGTTAAATCTTTGTATTACGAATTGGGAACAATTGGCAAGTTCCACCGAAATTATTTATGATAATATCTCACTGAGGAAGATATTAATAGTTGGGTTCCGTTAAACCAACTGGTGAATTTTATGTTCTAAATTAAAACAATTTTTTTATTTTTTTGATTTTTCTAATATTTTTATTTTTTAGGTCTTTTAACTTATACTAAAAAGAAAAGGAAAATATATTTTGTTTACTTTTATATTTTTATTTTTTGGATATTTGATTTATGACAAAAATTTAACTTTCGAGGACGAAAGGATCTTCAAACCAAATCACAAACTCGAAACAAGAGAATCGCTTACACAAGTCCCCGGCAGCGGCGCCAAAAACTGATAGTAGTTTTACGTACCTATAAAATAATATAATCCCGAGAGTAATTAAGAAAGTTACCAAGTTACCCTTGATAAAATTCACTCTCAAAAATATATATAATATAATATAGAATACGTATATTTTAACCGGGCATATGTTCACGAAAGGGGGCATCCGGGGTTCGGGAAGGACCACCCAACGACTACTATATTTCGTGCAATGGAAAACCTCGTTTAAGTTTGATCCTGATTTGAAATAGAAAAGAGATATTTATTGATTTATTAAAACTACTAAAAATTAAAGGCACAATTAAACAACTATTCACCAACTTAAACTAATTCGAGAAGTAAATAAAATGCGACATTTAAGAAAACAAATATCAATTAAAACTTAAAAATGTAACTAGATTCCTAAACCTAATTAAATGCTAAAGAAAATTTAGAAAGAAAAATAATTTTTAAAAGGCGTTTGGATTATAATGAATTAAACTAATTGAAATCAAAATTAGAGTTCCTAAAGAATAGAAATTCAATTGATGAAAATTAGAAAATCTTCTTTTTAATCTAGTTTAATTCTAAATTACTTAAAATTAAGAGAAAAACATTTTTTTTTTATTACTTTTTCTATTTAAAGATTTAAAACTAGAAAAATTGAAAAATTAAGATTAAAATATTAAAAAAGATAAAAATAAACTTCTCAATAAAAATACCTAAGAAGTTTTAAAACTAAACTAATATTTTTTTTTTTTTGTTTTTTATCAAACTTTTTCTAATTTTTTTATGATTTTTTTTATTTTCGAAATTAATAAAGACTAAATTCGAAAATGATTTTTTAAAAATATTAAACTTAAGCTAAAAATTATGTAAAAATACTTTTTATAAGCAGAAAAAGTGCAGAAACTTGTTTTTATAAAAAGCCCCAAATTTAAACAATTAAATAAAAACTAATTTAACTAATTAAATTTGAAAACCTAATTATTTAATTAATAAAAACTCTTTTATAAAACTCAAACTAAAAACACCCCAAACACATGGGCCGAAAGTGCCATAACAGAAAGTAGAGGGTAGGCGGGGTAAATTAAAAAATTTATAAAACACACAAAGTTTTGACTAATGGCAGAAACAGTCCCTTAACTTGGGACTAACTAGACTAAACTATTAAACTAACAAAGGACAAACGATGTAATAAACTAGGGACTAACAGAGTAACTAACAAGGACTAACAGTGTAAATTTAATACTAACAGAAACTATAAAAACAAGCAAGATTGGTCCCTGAAGCACCTAACCATTAACAACCAGCATCCCTTTTTTATAAAACAGCTTATTCACAGAATTTAAAAGGCTTAAACTAATTAAAACTTAACTTTTACTTATTTAAAATAAGCTAAATTAGCTTATCAGCTTTTAAACTCTTACCAGCTTAGTAATCTACTTCTTAAACTAAATAAGCAAAGCACATTTTAAGCTCTTGACAGAATTTACTACTCATAACTACTTATCAATCTTATTTAGGCAATATCAAAAACATCTTTTTAACTACTTAGTAAAACAAACACAGCTTATTATGGAAATCCGAAACAAGAACAAAGGGAAAACAAGAATGAAGTGTACCTTATTCTTCCCAGCAGAACAGGGAAGAACAATAAGCTGAAATGGGCTTATGGCTTAATCACATAAGCCATAAATCAATATCACAACCTAAAACTAACCTATGTGCTAACCCTTAGCCTACTACACCCTCTTGGAGTCTCAGCAGCCATCCAACTCCAAATGAGACTCCAAGTCTTGAAATGAGATACAAAAATACCCTTGATGATCCTTGGTGATTTTTCGAATTATTGACACACGAATTTGTTTTTTGAACCAAATAAGTTCCCACGATCGAACCAAGCCTTAAACAATCTTTCCAATATTTTTACCACCTTCCTTGTCATTCAAAACACCTTAGAAAAATCGTCCTTGCCCTTGAAAAATTCTTTGTGCCGCCTTTTTGATAATTAGGGTTTTCGGGTATTTTGGTTTTTAGGATTTAAACAAAATAAAATGTATAAAAGAATATAATAGGTATCTTGGCCGATTTTATGGGCTTTTAAAATGACTAATTCAGATTTTAAATCTTGCATAATTATTTTGTAATTATCCTTATTTTATTTTATTTAATTTGTAAAGTATAAATAAATAAATGTAATTAATTTCGGCATAAATTATATATACATAAACATTAATTATTTTTCTTATATAATATAAGGTATTTTAATCTTACATAAATTTCATAATTGTCATATGTTGTATTTTTATAATTTCTAACATTTAAATGAAGTTTATTTAAGCTTTTATGGATTTTATTGCGTTAGGGGTATTTTGGTAATTTTACACCTGTTGAGATTTTTAGGTTTTACAATTGTACTCAGCACTGTCTTATATACCCTTAAAAATTAAGGGGGAGCATTAAAATGTTCCTATTAGATATTGTGTAACATTTTATCCCCGAATATTTAATCAATTGATATCCAAAATATCAAGGGATTAACATTTTGGATAAGGGGAGAAAATGTGATTAAACTATGATTAAAACTGAATCTAATTTGTATTGAAATGTGATCATATAAAATGGACTCAATGCACTCTACACTTAGCATGTACTATGATTACGGTGCACATGTTAAGGGGGAGCTTTTAGTGATTATGAAAAACTCTCAAAGTGTAAATCTTTTGATATTTATATCAAACACTTTGATTGAAATTTTCAATGTTTTTCTGCGGGTGGAAGCGCCAGACGATAAGAAACCTCTCCTAATACGTTCTCAAAATCTAAAACGGCCAATGAATAGAGGGACTGAGCTTTGCCTTGTTCCCCAATACGTTTAACTCCTCTGAATGGCGAAATCTTCAGAAATACACGATCTCACATCTTGAACACTCTAAGTCCTCGTCGGTGTTTTCAGCATAAATCTTTCTGTCGCTGGATCTAGCCTCTTTTCATTTCTCTTAGCAACAAGACACTTCCATTCAGTTATTCGATAAGCTCCGGACCTTCAATCAAACGTTCACCTACTTCATCCCAGCAAATAGGTGCTCGACATTTTCTACCATACAAAAGTTCGAAAAGTTGCTGCCTTGATGCTAGCATGCCAACTAATATGTAGGCAAAATCTACACACATAGCACAAATATTCATCCATACTACCTGTCCATTCCAAAGCACAACCCTCAAAATATCTTCATAAGTCTGAATGGTCATCGCTGATGTCATCGTTTGTGGATGTAATGTGTACTTGATTAAGGACGAGTTCCCCAAGTTTCTGTAAATCCTTTCAAAAACGTGACGTAAACTTTGGATCTCTGTGGCCACAATAGAAGTCGGTGTACCATGTATCTAACGATTTTCCTGTCGAAAAATCTACCGCCAACTTACTTATAACCATATTCTTCCGAATGGTACGAAATGAGCAGACTTGGTTAGCCGTATCAAACAACCACCCAAATGCCTCATGTACTTTTCTGAGTAGTAAGCAAACCAGTAACGAAACCATGGAAATTTCCTTACCATTTCCACATAGGAATCTCAACGGTTGTAACATAACCACTAGCTCTCTGATGTTCAATTTTTTGACCTGCTGAAAGTCATACCACTTGGATACAAACGTATAGCCACATCTTGCTTCAATGCCATTCACAAAAAATTTCTGTTTCAAATCTCTGTACATTTGGTTGAAATTGATTGAATAGTAATTGGAGAAATATGAGCTTACGTCATACCTTCTCGACGAAGTGCTATCATTAGGAAACACAGAGCCTATCTTCAAACCACACACACTGTCATCATTAACACTGAAAATCAGTATGTTATCGTCTTCAACCATTCTGCGCAATAGCCCACAAGTCTCCGTCGTCCCTTTGAGCTTCTTTGATCTGTGCATGAGGTAATCTATATCCTCATACCCGCTCAATAGCCACCAGACACCTCAGTTAAACATAGCTCAACATCCAAACGCTCTAAATCACGAAGGATTATGGAATCTAAAAAATGCTTATCATCACACGATTTTCGAACTAAGTGCCGTAGGCAACACCACCATTAGCTCTGACCGGATGGTACTGGATGTTAGTGTCATATTCTTTCAGAAGTTTACAACAATCTTCTCTGTATCATGTTAAGTTCTCGCTGAGTAAAAATATATTTGAGACTCTTATGATCTGTAAATTATATCACATGATTCACCATACCTGATAGTGTATCCAGTTTTTCCAATGCAAAAACCCGGCACGCTTGCTCATGATCATGGGTTGATAATTTACTTACATAAGGCTTCAGCTGCCTTGAGCGTGGGCGGATACCCTTCCATGTTGAATCAAAAACTCAACCGAACCTTTCTTCAATACATTACTGTATATTGACAAACCCACGGACCTGATGGATGAGTCAATAACGGAGCAGACACCAATCTCCGTTGCAATTCCTCACAACTCTCCTAACGCTCATCCGTCCACACAACATTCTCTACTTTTTCTCATCACGCTGGGTAGAGGTAAAGCTAATCGGGAGGAAACCCTTAACAAAACGTCGGTAATAGCCAGCAAGCCTCAGAAAACTTCTCACTTCCGTCACCGTAGTAGGTCTCGGCCATTTGGTGATAGCTTCAACCTTTGATGGATCCATAATGATGCCGTCTGCAGATACAATATGACCAAGGAAAGCGACTTGCGTGTAACATGAAATAGCACTTCGAAAACTTTCGCATACAAATTCTTCTGTCTAAGTATCTCCAACACAATCCATAGATGTCGCTCATGGTCTTTCTTCAGACTTGAGTAACGAGGATGTCGTCAATGATAACAATAACGAGAACTTATTCAAGGTACTCGTGAAACAATTACGGTTCATCAAGTACATTAAACACGGAGGAGCATTTCAGACCGAAGGGCATATACCAGAATTTCGTAGTGGCCATAAACGATACGAAAAGCAGTCTAAGAGATATCCTGCTCGCATCACACATGCTGATGATAACCAGGTCGCAAATCTAAATCTTGAGAAAATTATTTGGCCCCTTGCAGTTGGTCAACAAATCGTCGATGCGCGGGAAGAGGATAGCGTTACGCTTCGTATCTCGGTTTGAGTTCGCGATAATCATCTAACAAGCCATGATCCCCATCCTTCTTCTAACAAATAAGTCCGGTGCACAAGGCGAAACACTGGTCTAATAAGCCATTCTCCAACATCTCCTGTAATTGCTCCTTTAACTCCTTCATTCAAACAGGTGCATTCGATACGGAGCTTTGAGATAGGTTCAGCACCGGGAATTAACTCAATACCAAATTCAATCTCTCTAGCCGGAGGAAGTCCAAGAAGTTCATCGGGAAAAACATCAACAAATTCACAAACAACAGAAAGATTTTCAATATTAGGACTCTCCAAAGATGTGTCCATAACAGAAGCCAGAAAACCTTGGCACCCATGAGAAATCAAGGTACGTGCCTTCATAACAGAGATGAGTTTAACGGACATAAGCGGTGAGGAACCATGATAAACAATTTCAGGTTGGCGAACGTTACCAAAGATCACAGTCCTAGCATAGCAGTCAATGGTAGCTCGATGAGAAACCAACCAATCCATGCCAAGAATCACATCAAAGTCGAGCATATAGATAGGAAGTAAATTCGCAGGATGAACACGATCATCAAAACGGAGAGGACAATTAACATATTCATGATCAATGAGCATATGGTTCTTCATTGGAGTTGAAATGATTACACGTTCAATTAATAGTGTAGGAGTCATCTGAACGATCGAGAAAACGGTTAGCAAATGAAAACAAGATAGGTTACGGAAAAGAGTTACGCAGAAGGAACCTAATGTCTACACAATCCTCACAGGTCATAGCCTAAGCTCTAAGGTCATAAGACCTCGTCATGATTAACCTGGCAGCTCTGATACCATAAAACTTAACAAAAAATAAACATAACTCTCCATGTAACGCCCCGACCCAAAAGGGTAGAAGTATTACAAATATGGTGTGACATCAAAAGCATAATTAATCATAACACAAGCATA